>JANHFR010003467.1:5853-20784 GCA_032468015.1 Mimophis mahfalensis
TTGGCAGTTTGAAGATGCAACGCTGGCTGGGGAATTCTGGGGGTTGAGGTCCACGCATCTTCAAACTGCCAAGGTTGAGAAACACTGCTCTAAGTGGTTTACAGAGTCAGCCTATTGCCCCCAACAATCTGGGACCTCATTTTACCAACCTTGGAAGGATGGAAGGCTGAGTCAACCTTGAGCTGGTCAGGAACCAACTCCTGGTAACATTCATAAGTAAAATAAACTCTGAACTCAAGAGGATTTGAAAACTTATCTCATATTGAAATTCACATACCAACTGGAGCTGAAGGCCTACGCGGGGTGGGTGGTGGTGGTCGAGCGGGCCTGGGAGGTCTAGAAGGCTTGAAGCCACCATTTGCAATTAATGGAGAGTCACTGGTATTAGCCCCCTTGTTTTCACTGGAAACAGCAGCCTCACAACTGTCTACACTGCCACACCTTAATAAAAAGGAGAACACAATTTATCCTTGAAACTTGAATTTGGCCATCTAGATAAAAAGAGGGAGTTAAATTTCCAAATCAAATACTATTGTGCTATATAGCAGGGCAAAGGATCACTGAAGTTATTACAGAGTTATATGCTGACCTCCGGCGTTCCCTTTTGACCATGCCCAATGTCCCCACAAGGAAGATGGTAAGCGCTCTTATCATTTTGCTTTGAAAAAGGGGAAGGAGAGCAAAACGGGTAAAAAAAACATGTAAGTATGTTGTAAAAACTTCATGAAAAAGGTGAAATTTCAATAATGGCAGGTTATTTCCTATAGTATTCTGCAAAGCAGTTCTTGACATAAGAGACATCAAAGGGAAAATGTACAAAATAGTGTCTGGAAAGTGTATCTCATTTTGCCTGAGATACTAGAATGGATGTTACAAGAAATAATTTATTTATTAATCGAATAATGGGCTGGGATCAAAAACACTTGGGTGGGGCAACATCATGGAGACAATTGGATGAGCTGTCTACACAGGATCCTCAAATAAGCAGGAAGTCACTGTTGATTGTTATGGTTGGCCTCCATATAGCCAGAGTGACATGAATAATTCTGACAGCGTAGTGCTGAAAGATGAGAAAGGATTTGATGACATTAGAACATAGATACAATTCACCAGATATTAAACCATGTCATTGAATCAGTTTATATTTATCTGCTCTTAGTCTTTCTGAATTACTCTATTTACTTTAAATACATATTGAAATATAAATTTTAAATGCATTTATATTGCGTCAATTATAGCTAGGCCAGCAATCATCTAGAACTCATGGTAAGATACAACTGGAACCACCTTACCTTGTTTCATTTTTTGCTTTGGAGCCATCAGTTTGGTCAGGACCTTAAACATAAGGCAATACAAATTTACAACAATTATCACACTAAAAAGATATAAACATTACATAATTATACGAGACACTTGTATGCACCTAAATATTGACACTAAATATATGATAAAGTGGGACCATAGTTGTTCCACCAAAACAGAAGAATCCAGAACCAGGATCCAGAAAACAGTTCTTAGTTGAGCGACAGAGGAGGCTGGCAATTTTCAGCAATAACTCCTTTTACTTCGGGCCTCATTATCCCTTCAGTGTTGTTCTGGAGAATCCCCCAAAATCAGGTAAGCTTTTTAGGGAGCTGAGAAGAGGGAAAGAGAATTCTGTGATTTTATATAAATTAAAATCAGAAAAGACAGGGAGTTTGTAGACACCACTGCTTGTCTTTGATTAAAATATACATTGATGATGCCTGAAAATAAACAACGGACATTTGCAGGAAAACTAAAGGCTATGGATAACACAGTATGGTCAGTTATTTCTGGGAAAAAATGGAACAATGGCGAGCCAGATTACTGTGTTTTTTGAAGAAGCAACATTTTTTAAATCAACTCCCCAGGGCGGTAATCTGTCCATATTATCTCTTTGGATCAAAGGATAACTCTTATTTGCCTGGATTTTTAATTAGCTATTTTGGACTTCATACATGAAAATAAAAACTTGAGAGATAAATAAATATCAACTGATTGTTAATGAGAAACAATAATGTGATGTTTCTGAGACAGAATCAAAACATTCTTTTTGAGAAAGAATTCGGTGAATGGCAAACTGCCATATAAGGTCTAATACATTTTTTTCCAACCTGATGCTTTTGATATCTTAGGCTAAGTTCTTTTAATTCCTAGTTCATGTGCCTACAGTCAATGCAAATTGAAAATTATAGGTGATATAGCTCAACACTTCTAAAGGGCCACAGGAAGAAAAACAGTCTCTCAGTAAAAGTAAAAATGGACATGGAATCTGGAAAGGTAGTTTTTTAAATTAGAAATATTATCAAAGGCTTAAGGTAGAAAAATAAATTTTCAAAGGAAAATACATTGATTCTGACAAGAAAACTTTGGTGAGATAAAATCCACTAAGAGTTGACAGCAGTGAAGACTAATTCCCCGCCACAGAGCAGGCAAAGCTTTACAATGCAAAAATATGATGTGTGTATGCAATATACAGCAGTTTGAGAAAAATGTCTACAGGTATTAACTAACAAATTGAATGACTGTTACTACTCTTCTACTACTAAAAAAGAGCTTAGCATATATATAAAGTATCTGGGCTGTTTTTTTCATGCTTCAGTAGTCACAAATCAAAAGTTAGAAGAGGGGATGTTGCTAATTCTTTGCGACACTATGGCTCCCTGCCTTACAGATGGCTGAATACAAGAATTTATACTTAAGCCTAGAGTCCCAGTGTCAATCATCTGAGGTCACCCACATCAGGAAACAGAAACTGAATAAAACACTGGAACTCTATTTTATTGTTTATAAAAGTTAACAACAGAATTTTAAAAGCCTGGGAGAGTGGAGGCTTCTAAGAATCCAAACCCAAACCCTATCAAGCCATAAAGGTTGTTTGTCCAGAAACTGGCTGGTTTTCTGGTTACTCCTATGCTGATACTAGACATTACTAATTCTGAATATTATTTATTACATTTGTATGCCTCTAAATCTGCCAGGGACTTAACAAAAATCAACAATTAAAATACCAACAGTATTGTCAGCAATTATATAATGAAAATATACCTGATAAATTTAAATAATTTAAAATGATAAAATCCAACTTTTAAAATCTTGACATCATGATCCAATCTGGAAAATGATACCACAACCGCAGCAGTAATAATCGATGGCAAATAACTTCCAATGCCTCTGGAACAGTTTTATCTTTACTACTTTTGGGGATGATGTTAAAAGAAAAGGCAAGTCTGAAATTTTTTTGGCGGGAGAGGGGCTATTCCAAAGGACTGGGCCCCTAACCAAAACTCATTAGTGTCCCAAGCGGGGTTAAGATTGTCTGGTAGCTAAGTCTTTTAAGTCACCATGTTCACTGCAATAAAATATATTTTTATTTAAAATCATTATATTTAAAAATATAATTTTTCTAACAAGAAACTAAGAGCATAAGGGCAGAGTATCTATGGTTTCAACAGACTTTTCTCACTGGAAATACTCATAGTTGCTTGAACAAAGATTGAGGGCTTTGTTTAATGTAGCATAAATACTCTATAAGGAAATATTACTCACTTCTTATGCTTAAGGCATCACCATTAGTCAGAATCTCAGGATCCACCTGCATACCATCTAGACAGACAGACAATTCTCCAATTCCATCAGCTGGTTCTTTGTCACCAATAAGATCCATGTTCACAATCACTTCCTCAACTATATAACAAGCAGAAATAGTCTATTAAAATGTTTTAATTGCTTAAAGATAAGCAAATGAGTTAGAATTGTTAACATATTTAAATCACCCATCTATGGATTTTACAGAGTTTCTGATAGTGTTCTGTAATTCAATGCTCCTTGCCTATTTTTTTCACATTTATCTTTATTGCGCCACACATTCTTCAATAGTCTATGGAAGTAAATCTCACTGATGAAATGAGCGTTTACAATCGTTCCAATATTGCACCAACTGAAAAATGCTTAGATATTTTGACATTCACCAAGAGGATTACAAATGTTTTTCAGATGTGCTACAGCAGATTTTTACCTGACTGGGCAATTCAACAGCAAAGGTTCCTGCAAAAGTTTTTGCTACTGTGTTTTAAAATAAGATTTCTACCCAAATCACTTGACTAATATGATAAAAAAAATCAGAGTTCTTTGCAAATATTTTTCTTATTTCAACTCATTTATTTCTGCATAATTCTAAGTTTCAACATCTCTTACAAATATCACCATACATTAATCTGCATTTCAAAGTGTCAAGAATGAATTAGACTGGCAAAATAGTAAAATCTAAGAAATTACTAATCACTATTCTGCCGAAATAATGCAACAGAGAAAGCTTGGATAAGTTTGATTAATATTAGGCCAACAGTTTTAAATATACACAAACATTATAAAATGGAAAACATCTTTCCAGGGAAGAAATGGCAAACTGAAGATGGCTTTGCTAAAAGTGAAGCTGATAACCGCAATGGAATGGAGAGCCAACAAATCAACTGGCACATCATAATTCCCCTCCAAGCAAGGAAAGGACTTGAGATTGCTCAGAGTTCTTCAGACAGTTGCTCCTTGTGAGTTGGCCCTGCTTAAATCTAATTTAGAACTCAGAACATAATCAGGTCAAGTTCAAAAAAATTTCCAGAACGTACAGATAACTCAATTTGAACTTGAAATAACTGTTTTTACCTCCAAACAGATTATTTAGAATTCAATTGGTTTAATTTTGAAATTATCAGCATGCCTTTATCAGACATAGCTGTACTGTTGATTTTTTAAAAAAGAGGTCTCCGTATATGTCAAAGTATATAATTTTCAGAAATTTGTTGTTACATACTTACGTTTCATATTATTTGTTTTTAGTGTCTCCTGAATATCTAGAGTGGCACTTCCAAGTAAGATATCTGACTTCAGTGTCTGGTGACTCCATACACGAAAATGTAGCTTGCTAACAGGGGAGACAATTCTAAAGAAGCAGAAGCAAAATCAAACATGCTTTTCTTTCCTTCATTTAAATTACGTATCCAAATACTACAGAGATCTATTTTGAAAGAAGTTGCTAATAGTTTAAAATTTTGAAGGCTGGAGTTTTTAGGTGAAATATGAACTCTAATCAAAGTGCTAGTCACTTTACTATGTTAACTTTCTTTTTATGTTTAGGTTTTTTATAACACACATTCAGATTTATACTAGTATTTCCAGCTGCTGATCAAGCATTTTCTGAAAGAAAATATCAAACAACTATGGTAATGTTCAGTGTGGAATATTATCCAACATACAAATCAGAGTAGTCTTTTTTAGTTATTTCAAAACAATATGAGTAATTTTGAGTTTTTTTCTTCCTACAACTGTTTACTCTAGAAGTCATTTCAGTGGACTGCTTCTTTTTCTTAGCAGCCAATAATGCTATGTCAAAAAAGCTGTTAAGGTTTTGACATTTGCTTTGCTTAAACTGTAACGTACTTTGTCCATTTTTGCCTTTAATTGAACTGAAAGGAGGTAAATTTCTGTGAACTGTAATGTCTGATACCTATAGATCATGCAACAAACTATTACAGTATTGATCATTCCTGGATTTGGCTTTTCTTGAAATGTTTTGGCATTTTTGTTGGCACAATATATAGTAGAATATCCAGAGTCTTAGAAGTATCTCTAGAAGTATTTGTTTTACTGATTTTCAGTATTTTTATCCATTATTTTAATGAACGCTAAACTGATAATTGACATACATGCTGTCACTGAGAAACAATTCATTGATGTTTCTTCTGACACTTCCTTGTAAATAAAAACCTCCTTGGCAGTATCTCTCACTGAATTGTGGATTAGTGTGCACAGTAAGTGCCAAGAATTTAAAGACAAAGCTATGAATATACTGATTCTATTTACAACAATTAGTCAAAAGACCAATCAAAAGTAAATGTGAAATGACAATTAAAAGTAGCTACCTTAAAATGAAACCTGGGTTTCAGGAATTATAGGAAAGTTAGCAAGCTTCTCACTTAAAATAACTAATTTTATTTCCAGTTATTCTTTTATAAAGTTGTAATGGTTGTCATTGTTTTGACAAACACGTTAATATTTAGTAATTAACACTGGTATATGTACTTCTTTCTCTTTTTAATCCCAATGAAGTCATTTGTTTTATTCTTTGGGGCAGGGGGTTTGAACAAATTCATTTATTATTTAAGACAGTCGTGGCATCATGTAGCCTGAGAACCCCAAGCATTTATTGGGTTTAGAAGGCTACCCAAATGGAGACTTCTCCATTTATTTGGGAACCAATAGTGTTTTTAGGCAGCAAATAGTTATGTTCTTCTTCTGAGACTAATGAAAGTAGGAACTTCTAAGATGTTTGATAGGTGATGTAAAATGGGTAAAATGTGTTTAAATGTATCCAACAAATTTAAATAAGCAAAATTCTGTATGCCCATGAACATTTACATGTATACTCTTTCCTTACAAGCAACTGCATTTTTTCATTATTAATATTTATCCCATAGTATTATCTGATTGTATTTCTATTTTTCTTAGAATGAAATGATATTTCTAAACTTACACTGTAAGATGCTGTTTCCATTTTGGACTGTTGGTATTGTTGCATTTTTCTGTCTTCTTTGACTGACCATCAACCCAAACTTCCACATATGGGCTGGGTCCGAACCACTTGTTTTTGTTTTCTTTCAATTTTGCAGAAATAACTTGAACAATATAAGAGAACAACATGGTCAAAAATGACCTGCAGATAGGTATCACATTGTTTCATATTATTCAGTTCATTTAAGTCAAGGATCAAGCAATTATTATAGCAGAACTAGCTCAAACCTAAACTGAAAAGTTGGAAAGATGTCCACTATTTAAAACTGATAGCAGCATCATAATACAGATTATAAACCTTTATTTAGAACGGCGGCTGGAAAGCATGTTATAGCTCCTTAAGCATGCATTTTATCTGAATAAGCTAAGTATGAGAATGAATAGTAATATGTTTACATTCACCCCACCCAGATGCATATGTATAGTTTCTGACATTTATAGGTTCCTTATTAATCAAAATTATATTGTGTATAGAACAATTTTTTATTTTGTATGTAGCTCTTATAAAGTTTCTGAAGGCTATTATTTTCATTTAAAATTGCTTATTTTTAGGTGCTTAGAAACTTAAATGTAAGTGTAAACAAATTTAAAGTATGTATGCATATATATGTATGTATTTGTATCCTGTATTAGTTTTACAAATAACTCAAGGCAGTGAACCTTCCTCCTCTTAGTGTCCCCACAACAACTCTGTGAGGTTAGTTAGGGTAGACAAGAGTGTGTGAGGCCCAAAGTATATAATGATATCAATAAGCATAGTCATGTGAAAAATATACATCCCATTAAAATCTTGGAGTTTTTCAATACATTTCAACATATATATTTAATCTTCATTTCAACTATATTGATAAAGGGGATAGAATACAAGAATACCATGCACCATTTACATTTTATAATCCATTGTGTAATTTAAATAAACATAGATGAAAATTCTGCATGGAGGAAAAAGTAAGCACATTGCTATATTTATCACTAGCTCAGCTGAGGTGGACATGACATGGAGATTTCAAACCACTACCGAGGCCAGCCTGTCCAAGCAAGTTCAGCAGAAGAGCAGAATGTAAGATATTGAAAGAAGTCTTCAAGATTCCCAGAATTGCATCACATGACCTACAGATAGCTCTTACCACTGCTGATGTCACAATGCATGAATCTACCATTAGAAAGAACCTGTACCAATTAGATCTACATAGGAGATATGCCAGGAGGACACATTTGCTATCCAGAAAAAAAACAAAAACAAAAACCAAGGCAAGACTAAAAATTGCTCCTGAACACCTAGGGAAAGACCAGAATTTCTAGAAAAATGTGCTTAAGAGAGATGAACCAAAGATGGTTATTTGGCCACAGTACCAGAACACGTTTAATGAAAATCAAGACAGCATTTCACTATAAGAATCTGATACCAACTATAAAGCATTTTGGTGGAAATGTTATAGTTAGGGATTGTTTTGCTACATCAGGGCTTGAGAAGCCCACCAGCACAAAACTATTTATTTATTCATTTAACTTTTCTCTATTTATTAAATTTGTTTGCTGCCCATCTCACCACAAGGTCACAATACCAAGATGGATGGGTAGATGGATGGATGGCAAGGTAAAGGTAAAGGTAAAGTTCTGGAATGGGCAACTCAAAATATGGATATAAATCCCACTTAGAGGCTATGGGGGTAATCTGACACAGGCTGCAAGAAAGCCCTCAAATATTGCTGGGGAAAAAATTATATGAAGAAATGGGGAAAAAAAAATCTTTGCAGTCTCTCACAGATCAGTTGACAGTTAAAAGAAACAACTACTTGATGTTGTTCCTGCCAAATGGGGCAATGCCAGCATTAGATCTAAGTATCATATATTATTGTAAGTATTATAATATATTATATATATGAGAAGAAAGGACTCACTGGAGAACAGCCTAATGCTGGGAAAGATTGAGGGCAAAAGAAGACAGGGACGACAGAGAATGAGGTGGCTGGATGGAGTCACTGAAGCAGTTGGCATGAGCTTAAATGGACTCCGGGGATGGTAGAGGCCTGGAGGAATGTTGTCCATGGGGTTGTGATGTGTCGGACACGGCTTTGCAACTAACAACATCAATATATATACTAAGTATTAGATCTAATTTCACATGACTGTACATATTAAAAAATAATAGTGACAGAATTAGGCTAAAAGATAACATTCCCCTAACCATTTTTTTTTATATTAACATCACTATATGAGCTCAATTTGATTTAAAAAAGTGTCAAGTCTCTCACTTCAATTACAAAAATGCAAGAGAACATTAGTTTTTGTCATCCTTGCCAAATTTAGAACACTCCTGCTAAGTAGTGATTTTTAGGCCAAGCAAGAAGAAGAAAATGAGCTTATGCCACAAGATTAATATCCAATGTAGCATAACTTTCTTTTCAGAAATGTTAAACCATTTGTTTGTTTAAATTTATATAGCTGAACAATCTCAGATTTGTGGCTCAACTGACTGAAACAAGAAGGAACAGTAGCAAAATTAAACAAAAACAGTAAGTATATAAACTGTATATAAAAAACATTAGAAGGTAGAAAATGTATTTGGTGACGGTACAATCAATGCATACAGGTAGTCCTCATTTAGCAAAGACATTTGGGACTGGCAACTTGGTTGTTAAATGAAACGGTTGGTAACTGAAATATGATTTCAGCTCTCACTTCAGTTTTCCTTTGCTTTAGTTTTGTGAAGGTGGTAAAAGCAAGGATTGGTTGCAAAGTTACTTTTTCATCAGTATGATCACTGTGAACCATCAGTAAAGAAGCCAATCACTAAACAAGGACTATTCATACAGCCATCTAGTAGGTTGTATACCACAGTCAGATTCCCAAGCATGATGGCAAAGCCACGTCTTCAGAGTCCTTGGAAAGGCTAGGAAGGGCGTGGAAATATGCCTTCTCACTTTCTGCCCCTATTGTATGTACCAACATCATTTTACTGAATGTATTCATATTTTTTTAATCAACAAGGCCTCTTTATGAGGATTGCAATGTACGCAGATGAAGTGTCCCTAGTGCAGTATAGAGGATATGAGTGGACAAGGGCACGAAAGGAGGGTATCGTTGCCTGCCTCCATTGCTCCATTCCCTTGCTCCAAACCCAAAGTTTTCCAGAGGGCTGATTCACTCATAGGCCAGCACAGTTCAATGTTAGCTAATAGCAATGTTAGCTGACAGTGTTGAGTGCCCATTAAGCTAATGCAGCTCTGTAGGTCATCATGTAGATCAGGCCAACAAAGTGATACTCCTAAGCAGGATTTTAATGCAAGATGACTTCCATATCTGTTATGTTTCTCCTAAATACTTTTACTTTATTTTTTTAGCTTGGAATTTCAGTTTCAGTACATATTTTTAATCACCTGAGGAATCCCTGTATTATGTTAACCATAGTAGTAGCTCTGATAGCACATGGTACATCAAATCTTTTTTCACAGTTTCTTCTGACCAAAATCTGTCCTCTGATCAAGTCATACCAACGCTAAAAGCTATATTAGCATCAACATATGAATAATGGTAATTCCCATGGAAGAGGTTTAAAAAAGAAAGACTGCTAAAGAAAAGCATTGCCTTCAGATCCTCTAGTTCAGAAAATAAAATCTGTCCAATAGATAATAAAAACTTTTGCCTTTGGTATCATAACTGATTAAAGGAAGACTTTCATTTAGAAGTCCCTAATATATGCAGAAGTCATGAGTACTTAAAAAGGCAGGCAGTGTTTCTAAAATATTTCTAAACCAGAACAAACTTTTAAAGAGGATACAGCACAATTCATAATGATATCCATGTACTTTTCTAGTACAATGGACTACTGTACTTGATTATTGCAAAGTCCAAATGAGAAGTAACTAGAGATCAAGTGACCATAAGAAGAGTGTTCCCCGACAGGAATGGGCACACAAGACAAATTTGTATAAAGCCCCCTCCCAAGTTATGACGGCCATCTGCTCTTTAGGAGCCGCAAGTCCAGAAGGACACACAATTTGTGCAACAGCTCTGTTGGGGAGTTATACCCACTGACAGTTCAAGACAGCAACTCTTTAGAACCAGAGGACCCCAAATCCAGAAACACTTTCTCAATATGGGGCTGCCCTTGAAGATCATTCCCAAAAATTCAACTGCTCCAGAATGAAGCAGTTGTTATCTGGTGGAATCTAGCAAGCAAACTTTCTCCATAGCTTCACCTACTCTGTATGGAACAGGGTAGACACAAAGCTGAGATAGGGAAAGCTGTATCTGCTTGCTCCCTGAATGTTGTTAAGACATAGCTCTTCCCTCAGGCATCTTGTCATTATGTAAAGTGAGCCAAGTTTTTTTTCTTCTTGAGAGGATAATACCAAGGTATTGGTGATTGTTAAGAGTTTTAATCTTTTTTATTATCATATATTTGTTTAATTCATGGAAAATAACTATGTGGCTAAGAAGTGACACTGATTCGATAGCACATAATCAATCAATTTGTTTGTTAGCTGCCTAATATTGTTTTAATTGAATAAAACACGTAACATTTTCAAACACAATAAAAAAGAAACTGAACATAATTTGGTGATGCTGTCAAAGAGACAGTATCTGAATCAAACCACAGGACTGATAGACAGACTTACCAGTTACCTGAAGCTGTGATTTCATAGTTGGTCCAGTGATACACTCTGATTTTGACCCATTCCCAGCCATATCATAGGAAGGAACATGAACCTATGTAAAGAATTCAATAAAAATACTATTTTAAGAACAAACACTGCACTCCTTAACAACATGGTAGGTATATATACTGTAAACTGGTTAAATCAAAGGAACACCAAAGGAACACCAGAGGCACATACAGTCAATAAAGAATGTGTTGATGAAACATAGAAATGAAGTATCAATATTAATTGAAAGTAATTACGACTATTAACACAATTATTGTCAATAGCTTTGAGTATCTGATAGGGTAAATAATAAAAAATGTCTCCTTTTGTCCTATCCCAGACAGATTGTTGTTAGCAAAACCAGTAGGAAGGAAAGGAGTGAGATGGACAATCTAGAAACATGAAATATAAATAAAAAAAATAAAGGAGAAAGAAAAATAAATTTGCATTAACATGGTACAAAATAAAGATATGCAAATTATAAAGTCAAATAATAATTACTATAAAGCCAGGAAGGTCAGTTCAAGAAAAACAATCACTGGATTATTTTTACGACCTCCATGCCACCTAATTTAACATATTATATTTTGCAACAGTCTTATACTTGACCTAAAATTTAGATAGTCACTATATCTCTTAAAAATAATGTCAGGATGGTGAGACCCAAGTTTATGTAAATAAAAAACTACTGTGAAGCTCATTAAAAATTATTTTTTGGTTGTTGTTTAGGAGTTAAAGTAGGTGGCATTTCTTTCATTTTCAATACTTCAAATTACAATGGTTACACATAGGTTTTGAAAGATACCCCACAGAAATCAATAATGAGCAACCCTTCACAACAGCCAGATAATTAATAAAT
Organism: Mimophis mahfalensis; assembly: GCA_032468015.1. Lineage (NCBI taxonomy): Eukaryota > Metazoa > Chordata > Lepidosauria > Squamata > Mimophis > Mimophis mahfalensis. The sequence goes on from JANHFR010003467.1 coordinate 17,950, forward strand.
CAAACATTTTATCTGATATATTAATAACATGACCAACTATTTTCCTCACTCTTAGTATTTGCCTTGACTGGTTCCTTTTGCTTTGCATAGTTATCTGCAAGGCAAAATATTAATCTTCATAACTCCTACATTATGTGGATAAGCTCAAGATTGTCATTTTTCTTCTTGTGAAAAGCCTATGCCTTTTAAACTTGCATGGCTAGCCCAAAACATATTAGCAGATCCCAAAGGAGCTGAGGGAAGAATTTAAAGTTCCACTTCCAAATCCTCATGAATGTGTGGGTTTTCTTTAGTTAATTTTCCGATCTTTATGTCACCCACCCACCCCTTCATTTTTTTTGAAATGCACAAAGAAAACAATGGAGATATTCTTCTTACTAACTAATATGATTTCTGCTAGGGAGAAGGAGTATTCTGGCAAAGTGACCCGTTAACATTTGCTTTGTTTTACACAAAAAGGACCCATGAATAATTCATACAAATGAGCATAATAACTAGAGGATAGAAAGAAGCCAAAACCTCATGTATCCTTCGTTCTCCCTGCAATCAATTCTCAATTCCTACTTCCCCAAAGCAAATGTTTCTGATGGTGAAAGAATACATAAAATCTTTAATTCACTAATTTTGCGAAGAACAAGTCTGGTTTTGCTTGTAACAGATCTATGGTATGACAAATGGAATAAGTATGTACTCTTTCCCAAGAAAACAGAACTGACTTGCACTTGGCTTTTTGGTGTTTGTTTTTTAACAGAAAAAAAATGCAGGCATAAGCCTGTGAATGACTATCCTTAAAGGTGAGTCTTCATTTTATTCTTTCCAATATTAAATAAAAATTGGCTAGTTATTCTGCCCTCAGTCTCCAGCTGCAACATGGAAATCCTTAAGGCAGTGATGTAATAATTAAAGACAATGTGTTTAAGATTGTTTGAATACTTAAAATATAACAATAGTAAAGAGGTTTCTGTATAAGCCAGTCTTGGTGGACCCAAAGGTTATTGGCACACTGGGTGCTGTGTGAAAATTGTGTTTGAAAGCTCTTAAAAAATATGCATATTGACAAAATTTGCAACTGTCAATTACAAAAGGCCACACTGCTTGGTCCCACACATTTATTATACCGATACATTACAATATCCTATAACATCCCTTGGGAAGAACTCAATGTATATGAAGGCCAACACTAGATCACCAATTGCAAAAGGCAGCTTTGCTTGGAACAACTTACATACATTCTGTGATGATATGTTTAAAAACATCAGCCTATCCAAAGTTGAAGGACTTGGGAAAGACTCAGGAGATGGGCAAAAAAGCCATATCCAGTCTAAACATATGGCTATATGATGAACCATAATAAACCCTTAGTCAGGACTTTAGAAATTGTAAAGTTTCCACCAGTCTTAAACTATGAATCTGTAAATTACTCACACATAATAATAATGATGATATATTACATTTATTTGCCACCCAATTTTGGATTATAGTAACTAATATTCTGCTCAGGAATTCTGCAGCTTCTTATCTCAAAACTAACTTGAAACATACACAACAAACATTCAGTTTCAACATAACATTAGTGTTATTACCACAAATCTGTATGCGTACCCAGGAATACACATCTCTCTAATCTGCCTTCTGAAAATGTTACCTTGTTAAAAACAATTGAACAATATGATTTCCCTTCCCACTAATGTTAATCCATAAAGCAAGTATCTATTTGTAAAGCCACAATACATGTTCAATCAGCACCACAAGGAAGACAATAAGTAAACTTTCTTATATAAGAAACCAAAATGCACAATCATCTAATTTTCTAATCAGTTAAGTGAGATTATTTAATCAGGGTTTTTTTTTTATATTTCTTGTTGGAAGGACACTGCAGTGAGCCTAAGGGTTGTACTCTCCTATCCTATATTGCTACCTCCTAATATGATTGCAAAGATTTTTGAGAAATGTATTTGTATATATCCTGCCATTATTATTTTTATAAATAACCCAAGGGGGTGAACATAACTAAGTTTCTTCCTTCCTATTTTCCCCACAACAATCCTGTGGGGTGGGTTAAAAGAGTGACTGGTCCTAAATCACACAGCAGTTTTCATGCCTAAAGTGGGATCAGAACTCGCAGTCTCCTGATTACGATTTTGACTGCCATTTGTCCAAAACATTATTCAGAGTTCCTGACCTCATTAAAGAAAAAAGGAGCTACCATTGCTTTTTCTATGATTTAAAAACAAAACAGTATTTTGCATGGATAACAGAATCTGCTTTTTTAAGAAAGTTGAGCTCTTCATAACATAAGTGTGTTTTTACACAAACTGGACATTTCTAGAAAATCCACGCTTACAGGTACAACTGCATATTTCTCAAATCTCTCAACTGGAATTATGCAATCATATTTTCAAAATTTACTTATCTGAGGCACAGAAAATCAGACTAGTACTCGAGAACATTGGGAGATGAAAGTCCCATTAATTAAAACTTGAAATTAAAATTAAAAAACAGTAACTTATAATGTTGGTGTGCATATATACACAAAACACTGATAAATATAAAATATGGAGCAAATTCCTAATTGGTCTTAAACTGTAAAGATTATCTGAGATCTGAACACAGCTCTACAGAAACACAGATTGTCTCCCTCCTTGGGGACCGTCGCCAGGGGAGCCCTGGCCCGGGTTCGCCTGGTGCGCCAGTTGCGCCCCTACCTGGACTGGAACACCTTGCAGACAGTCACTCATATGCTGGTGACCTCCCGCCGTGATTACTGCAATGCACTCTACATGGGGCTGCCCTTGGGGACCACGCGGAGGCTTCAGCTGGTGCAGAATGCGGCCG
>JANHFR010003467.1:20884-32548 GCA_032468015.1 Mimophis mahfalensis
GCCGTCTCTCCTTAAATACTGCTTTGGAGGGGGTGTGGTTTACTGGATTAGTTGCTGTAAGCGGATTGGTTGGCTGTATTTATTTTATTACGCCCTCAGTGTAGAATTGGCCTTTTCAGCCATACTAGATGCTGTTCCAGAACCTCAATTCAGAGCACGATATCATAGTCTCTCGAGACCGAAGGATGCCTAGATGATATATTTATTTATTTATTTAATCTACACACACACACACACACACACACACACACACACACACTAACAATGAATGATTCTTTATTACCACATTTAGGTGGTACAGTAAAGAATGTTTACTGAAGACTTCATTCTTTACTGTACCACCTAAATGTTTAGCTCTTCTTGTTGTTAGTTGAGAAGTTGTGTCCAACCCACATGTTTAGTCGTGTCTGTGTTTAGATCTTACAAATCTTATTAATAAATTTTGAACAATAAAGAATGAAAATCGTATTGTTTGTAACAATTATAGTTCCTAAGTACTAGTGTTAACTGCATATACTAAGTATAAATAGTTTAATAGTTTAATGACTACAACTCATAAAGATTAATTGTTTATGATTTCTGGGTCTTAATCTTAGCAACTGATGTGTATTTGAGGAAATAGAAATTTGGAATTATTTTGTATCTTTAATGGAATTAGTGTAGAATTCTTATATTTTGAATTTATCAGAAACACCTGATCATGAATCCTCTTTCAAAATGAGAACCAATATATAGAGGTTAAGCTATCAACCTAGGAGTGTGAAGCTCCTTCTTCAGTCTGTCACTGGGTAACTTATGCTAGTTGTGCTCTCTTAGCCCAATCAGCACACAGAGATCCATCTTAATCTATAAGATGAATGATGGTTATCTCAGAAAATAAAAACAAATCCTACTAGAGTATAGCTGGATAAAGAGTAGGTTTCTCTGTAGGAAGAAAACTTTATGCATTCTAAGAATTTTTTTAATAAAGCATATATAAACCTTTATATAAACTTTACAATAAATGTTTGTATTTAATGTATACAAACAATATATTTTGGACTTTTGACATGATATCAGTTTGCATCCTGTGGGTTCACAACGACAATGACTAACACTTGGCAAAAATTTGATTCTCACTAGGTACTTGGCCAGAGCAAAATGTATAACTCCTACAACTTTCAAAATCTAAACCAAATATTTTACTTAACAAAGTAATCTAATATCTGTAAAGGAGGAAACCAAATTATACTTTATAGAATGTTAGAAAAAGATAAACTGTTTGCGTACCCTGCCAGACCTAGCAACATAACCCCAGGCTGAAAGGAGGGAGGGCAATCAAAAAGCACACACTGCTTCTCCTGTCCCATGACCATGCTGTATGGGGGGAAGGAAGGAAAGTGAATGAAAAGCAGTAACTCTCCAGCTATCACCCCTCGGGATGAAGCTATCTATGGAGAGCAGGCACAGTCGGGGTGTGTGTGTGTGTGTGAGGTATTTGGCAGCTGAAACAACTCTAATGAAGGGATGTCAGCTAAATCGGCAAATATCAACCCAAAAAAGTGGTTTTTGATGTTACATATAATTACAGAAGGGAGGGTAGTGTTAGCACAGGAGTGGAAGAACCAAAACCTTCCAACAGACTCGAAAATAATCTACAAAGAAACAGAATGTGCAGAGTTGGATAGACTCACGAAATTAATTAGGGGTAAAAGTGATTTGGAGTTTTATGCCAGCTGGAATTTGTGGTATGATTGGATCCAGAAACTATGTGGGAAGGATAGTTGAGGGCGTTGGGTAATGGGTTTAGGTTTTTGGAATAGATATTATAATAGGTAAGATGTAGAATTATAAATCTATATATAAGTTGTAAATAAGGTTACCTGGTTTATTTTTGTTCTCTGTATTTTTTGCTTTTTTTTATCTTTCTTTTATCTTTTTTGTATATAGTATTTACATTGTGATACCAGTTTTATGTTAAAAACGGTTTGTTTGGTATGCTGCACTGTGATAGAATAACTGATTCATGTGACTATTTGTTTATCAAGAAACGATTCAGTAAATTTTTTATTAAAAAAAAACTAATATTGTGGATTACACTATAGTGACAAATGTGGTGAAACCATTATTTCATTGCCGTTATTATGTCTGTCGATAGATGCCCAGTGGCCTTGTTTAGGGTGGCCTGTTCCTTGTTGTGGAAGGATGGACCACAGGAACATCTCTAGAGGAATTTACTTGCTATCTGATGGATAGACACTTGGATTCATTAAGGTCTGGGCTCTAAATGAGCAGGTTCCATTGAACTGCCTGGAACATGATCTTGTGAAGTTATCTGGATGAGATGAGCCTATTACTCTAAAGGAAGTGGACAAGGTCCTTTTATATGGGAATTCAACTACCTAATTATTAGATCCAGGGCCTGGGTTATTAAAGCTTCAAAAACCAATATTTGGGTCCTTTTGAGTCAACTTCATCAAAGGAGAGGATGGTCACATTATATTCATGTTATCTCTGCTTCTTGAGTTGTATTCATTACAGTTTACTTCCTAGTGCAATTTAAGGTGCTGATTACCAGTTATAAAGCAGTACATAGTATAGAGACTTAGTATATGAAGGACTCTGAAAAAAACTATTTCTGCCCATTCAAGGTGATTAAGCAGAAAGGGCATGAGGGGTCCTTAGTGCTCCTTGAGCTTGGTTATTTTCTTGCAGATGCTTCATTACCCAAACTAGGTAACAGCATCAATGCTAAAAAGGGCATGGTCAAGACCCTTTCAATCAAATAACAACATCTATCAGAATCTAAGTAATACATTTTCTCTGTTATGACGAATATGGCCCCCATGCTACAGCTGTTCTGGATGCTGTTAGAAACATAGATCTACTCCCAAGCCTGGGTTAAGATGAATGCTGAAACTTTGTTATTTCTATTGTTGATGATTATCATTTTGGGTATATTTAGTTGTTTTTCCTCTTCCATATATATAAATGCCTTTCTATTGTTTAGTTTTTCCTCTATGGAAAAATTATCACACAATTATCTGCAAATGTTTGTAATTTTCACAATGACAAACTGCCCCAGAGTCTTTCAAGAATCAAGTGGTTTCCAAATTTACTAAACAAAACACAGTAAAGAAATAAAAGATTACATAATGTATGCTGAAATCTTTTCAAATAGGTAAAACTTCTATTTTGTGCACTTACACTTTTATTAGTCTCCTTACCAAGAGTACTTCCAGACAGAAATACACTATATAGTATCTGTGATCTCAATCTACCCTCACTCACTTGGCTTTTATTATATTTGCAAGGCAAACAGCCCAGTATTTTTATTCACAAGAATGCCTCCGAGTACTATAACCATTCTTAAAACATAAAAACGTTGTATAGCTGTAACTAATGTCATGAATGGATGCATTCCAATTTCTAGTTGGGGGGGGCTGGATGTTAAGAGGGAACATTCTGGGGAAGCTGAGGGGATTGACAATTTCAGTATTTGTGACAAATTTTATATCCCATCCCTTCACATTGATTTAATCACATTGATTTAATCTTCCTCATGTTAAATCAACTTTTTGTGATTGATCATGCCTACACTGGTAGGCACTATGAATAGACAACACCACCCATCTGCCTATTCATAAAATGATTATCAGAGAGATTTTGAGAGAACATTCAGAGTATACCTCCAAATTAGTATAGTGGTGCAAGAACCTACAGGACTCTGCTTCAGATTATAACATAGCTAATTATTCAATATTATTTAGCACTTCTATTTGCAGGGAAATCATATTTTAGTATATTGATTTAATTTTTTTAAAGACTGAAGACAAAGAATGTGAACTCCAATATGCAGATATAATTTTCAATTTCGAACACTTGTCAGGAACTACATTTTTATGAAACTCTGGGGACACACCATTAAACAACTAGTTAATCAACAGCTACGACATACCAAGATCATGTTTCAGACCAATACACTTAAGAATATAAAACATGGACTCAGATAAAAATCTGCTACACTTGGCCCAAATCAAATAATGACCAATAACCTCGGGCAAGAGGCTGAGCTCAGAAAACTCCAGGTCTCTCTGGTAATAAGCCAATTTTCTATGGAAGGAAAAAAAAGGAGGACCTGGATCCACCAAAAGACAAATCTTTGTGGAATTTTGCAAATAGCCTTCTGAACGTTCTTCACAGTAAGGCTGTCATTCCTGGCTTCATCTCAGACTGAAGGTGGGAGATCTGGATAAAGAGTGTGGAACATCTTTTTCTTCCTCTATATGAAACAGATACCTAATAACCGGTTACTAATTGATAATATTTTATGTATAAAAATATTGTGACAATGTAGATCAGTATTTCTAGAATATAAGCTCCAACTTTTGAACATACCAAAGTGGGAAAAATTAATGCTCAAAATATTTTAAACATAATTCTACAAATCATTTCACACATTATCTGGATGCTTCTCAGAGTGAATAAAAGCACAGCATGTTTAGCCATAATGGACAGCTACTCAATATTTTAATGAGCTCTCACAAATAAAAGGATTTATATATAATATATATACAATGTGCTGTGCACATTGTAAGCTGCCCTGAGTCTTCGGAGAAGGGCGGGATATAAATGGGAATAAACTAAACTAAACTAAATAAAATAAAAAATAGACTGTTGTTTACAAAAATTTAAGTCATGCAAATTGTATTATGAGTTTACCTAGCTTCAGCTTACATGGCTCATATGCACGGAGATCACAAAAGTTAGGGAAATAGCTAGGTAGCAATCTCCAAACCAATCTGAATCCCAAAATTCATCCAAAAAGCATTGAAGAATTTCGTTGATGTTTCTTTGTAGAATCTAAAACAAAATTTCAGATTTTGTATACAAGAAACAATAGTTTCTTCATTATTTCAAAACAGATTAAATGCAATGAATCCAAATTACTCCAAACAATTCACAGAAATTTATGCCATGAGTGCTGTTTGCAGAATTACATCAATATGTTATGCTGTTTGCAGTAATTTACATCATTTGTGTGACAATATAACTATGCAGATGACATAAAGTCAAGTAATTATATCATGAAATTCAGATCTAACAACACCCTTTCCTTCTAAATGATTGGTTAAGCTGAGGGTTTGCTGTATAGGTAAACATTGATTTACAACCACAACTACGACCAGAATTTCCAGTACTAAGCAAGGTGGTTGTTAAGTGAGTTGCATCCAATTTTACAATCTTTTTTGCCATGGTTATTAAGCAAATTGCTCCAAGTGTAAAGTGAATTGTGTGGTCCTTAAGCAAATCTGGCTTCCCTATTGGCTTTGCTTGTCAGAAGCCAGTAGGGAAGATTGCCAATAGCAATGACATGACCCCAGGATGCTGCACCCACCATAAATACATGCTAGTGGGCAAGTGCCCAAATCTTTATCATGGGACTGTAGACTGTTGCAACAGTTGTAAATGCAAGGACCAGTCATAGATGACTTTTTTAGTGGCACTGTAAATTTGAATGGTCGCTAAATAAATGGTTGTAAGTCAAGGACTATCTGTACTTATATTTTAGTTAGCAATAGCACTTAAACTTATATACCTTCCCATAGTGCTTTACAGCAAGGGTCCCCAATCCCTACTTTGCAGCCCAAACCTGGTCCTTGGCCCATTGGGAACTCGGCTGTACAAGCAGTGGGTGAGCACAAGAAGTTCCATTTGCACAAGCAGCAGACACACCTGTGAAATCATCCCCGCTCTCTCCTCCCCCCGCTGCCCCAGGTCCATGGAGCCTGAAAGTTTGGGGACCACTGTTTTATAGAACTCTGTGGGCAGTCTAGAATGTCAGCATATTGCCCCTAACAATCTGGGTCCAAATTCTCAAAAGAGATATAAGAGAGTAGTCTAATGTGCCCCCTTCAAAATGGCCATGTCAGGAAACACAAAGAGTACTGCTTCATTTTTATAGGATATCACAGAATCTTCAAAGTTACCAGCATTTCCCTCCATTCCCACTTACAACAAACAGAATTGAGAGGTTACTTTGAGTCTTTTCTTATGTTCCTATCCTTCTCACTTTCCCTGAACTGTCACTTAACTGTTTCAACTCTTGTACTACTTTGTCAGTTACCTCTAGATATATACAGTAACACATGTAATCAGCAAACCAGGCTTCAGATAATTTTCTTTTAATTGAGAGTTCTTGTCTAGAACTTGATATTATGTGGCAAGAAATACATTCTATGGACTCACAGCCTTCTTCATACCATTCAATTGTTTCAATGTTTCAAGTTTCAATGTTTAAAGAGTTTAATGCAAATGTTAGACAGCTGCAAGACATTTTTGTAATAATAAATGGCATCTAATACTGCATTCACAGGCTTCTACTTATACATTACATGTACATGCATTAATTACCCTTCAGTTTCCTTCTCTCATCCTATTATGTATGCCAACTCCATGCTTGAAATCTGGGGCATATTTAGAAGCAGAAAAAAAAGCTAAGTAAGTATTTATTCCGTTAGCAGAATAAAATATGCTATTGGAATAATACTACAGGACAGGACTCCTTATAACGTCTGAGACTTTCTTTATAAAATGTCCCTTATAACTTCAATTTGTAAAATTAGTAAATCATGAAACTAATATCTATTTTGGAGCAACAGAAGTTTCACTAACCATATTACTGGTTGCCTTTTGTCTTAAGTCAGATAAAAAAGAGAATGTTTGGCATAAGATGCACAATTATCTTAAAGATTTTGCTGTCACAAGGCAAAATAATGAACAACTTTATTAAAATTTATGCCACCTGGTCCAGAGTAAAAGATGAAGGATCATCTGGTCTTGGGATCTACAAGCTGATAGTCACTCAGTTTTGCTAGCACTAAGTCAGAGATGGGGGTTCCTACGCAAACAGTCCACCGCATTTCTTGTCTGGCTAAGGGTAGAGATAAACTGTATAAATGGGTTTCAGCATATTGGCAATACCAAAACCCCACACTGTTGGAATCTATGCTGTTTCAGAGGATGATTGGGGTCCCCCAATCATCTGGAGTGCTAGACTTTTTTTTAGCATTTCTATTAGTCTGGTCTTGATATAACACTGCTCAAGTTACTGAAACCTTTACATAAAATTATTATTTGCTTAAAAAAGATACAGGTAAACATCTTAAATAACAATACAAAGCACATTTCAATGATAACTTTATGCCAAAAATTATGCAAACTATTGCTCCATCTAGAATCTTCAAAGAAATTCAAGTTTACTTGAATTTTATTTTAAACATTAAGAAAAAAAATTGACTGTGGTTATTTTCAAAGAAAATAATGGTACAATCCTTGGCAGGGCTTTCAAGCAGTATACATTTATTCAGCCATTATAGAAATTGTATTTATTTATTTATTTTGTATGTATTTGTATGCCGCCCAACTCCCGAGGGACTTTGGGCAGCTCACAGTGAAAACACACAAACAATACAGGAGAAAGTTAAAAAATTAAGAAATTTAAAAAGTTAAACAATAAAAACTCATGCATACCAATTAGGCCGGATCCCGTAGATCACAATGACGGGATCAACAGCCCCAAGCCTGCCAGAAAAGCCAAGTTTTTACTCCTTTCTGGAAGGCCAACAGGGTGGGGGCGGTCCGGACCTCAGGAGGTAGCTGGTTCTAGAGAGCCACAGGGCAGCCACAGAGAAGGCTCTTCCTCACGGGCCTGCCAGCCAACAAAGTGAGCATAAGACTTGGATAGGCAATTTTACAGCTAGTTTTTTAACACCACCAATGACACTTGGCTACTTCCTTTATTAAGTATTGCTTTACACTTACTCCATTAGACAAAGGTGTTTTTTCTTTATTTCAATTTCACTTGTTTGTAATTACTATGCAGTATGGTTTTGGTTAACAATTTCAACAGCTTCATTATAAAACATCTTTGTGCTACAGTACCACCAAGCTGTTAGCATCGATCCATTAAAATATCTTCCTGTTTGCTGCCAAAAAAATTTGGACAATGAAACATTTAAGTTTTTCGCCTATCACAAAATCATGATTATTTGGACAATTTAAGTGTTATCCTGCTGATTTGATATGAACATAAACTATTATTACTGTGCTAAGAAAAAGCAGAAGTATCGGATTAAAAATCTGTAAAATTTTATGACTTGTACACTATAGTAGTGATAATTGCAATTCATTCCAAAGAGGAACATTTAAAAATCACAGGAGTTTTGTCAAATGCGGTAAGTGTATTTAAATTATTAACACTTAGCAACAGCACTTGTGGTTTGCTTGCATTAGTGAAACTTCAAAAAGTATCAGATTTAAAAATGTATCTGAAGGCATTCAACACAAAAGTGCATATTGTGAGAAGTTAATCTATATACATAAAAGAAACTTGAAAGATGTTTATATGCCTAAAAAATAGCAAAGTACAACCCTTAATTTACTAAGCAATAATCATAAGCAATAATCTGCTCTACCTTTTAAGAGGTTTATCATGGTGACCTATACTTTTAAACTGAAGTCCAGCAGACAAAACATTGCTTAATAACCTCCAGTCCTTTCTAGGAAAGAGATCCATCTCTGGAAATGGAAATCCAATCTTGTGATATTCTGTAACTGCAAACTTGCCATACACCTTACCTTTGTGAGATGAGAGGCAAAAAGGAGGCATTTTGTGACATTAATGCTTGAATCCACAGGACCTAAAATTTCCCCATTCTTCCTAAACTCTTAGAATTGGGAAAGAGTAAATGTTAATCCTTATCATGGTAAGGGGGAATTTGTACAATAAAATAAAAATTCCAAAAACTCTATAACTCTCCCCATTTAACTTTAAAATCTCTTATCTGCCAGTACTGATTTGCCAGTCAATTTTCACTGTATCATTTCTGTTCCAAATGATTCACATTTTCAAATATATAAATACAAACATAAAATCTCTTTAGAATGTAAACATCCCTTAAGAAACTAAAATATTTATCATTAATTATACTTCTAAGCTCGCCAAGTTGGAGTTCTATTGATACTATCTGTTCCCACAAGTTTATTGTGCTACAAAATAGAACAACTTATTTCTGCTTACCTGACAAAGTGACTCTCAGCATAGATACAAACAAAACTGCAATGGATAATTCTCATAAATTGCTTTAATGTGACTAATGTTATACTCCTTGGAATGTTGTTCAACTCCTATCTATTCCAGATAGAACAATTATAAGGGATAATCAGAGCTGCAGAGTTGAGATCACATGATATCCATTTTTAAAAAAAATCATGTTAGTAATACTAATGTTAAGTGTCTTAATCCTGCACCATTGCCTGAGATTCAACAATTCTTATATTTTAAAATATGTTTAAATTAGTGAGTCCAAATACTGTTATTTATTTTTCAAATACTTGGTACATTTTCTCAAGTGTTAGAAGACAAATGATCCTATTCTTGAACAGATTTAGGGCAACATTCAGCCCATGATTTCCATATAGCAAGAAACTCCTTCAATTACAGTTAGACCTTCACTGAGGTTAAGAATAAAACAAATTAAACAAATTGTTATTGAATTAGAAGGCTTTCAGTACCCCATTCCTATGGAACTATATTCAGATCTTATTATTCCAAGTAAGGAGGTATCTATGTATATGTCAACGGTCAAAGCCCATTACTTGAAAACATGGTTTAATTATAAGACTGGTGCTTTGGACAAAATAAAACAGATATTCAGCTGCGTGAATAAAAATCTCTACAAAATCACAATAGACTTAAAATACCTTTATAATTTTTTTCTGGTATTCCTCACATTACAATATGTGGAAAAATAATACATACAAAAAAGTTCGCTTTAGATTACTGTCAATATTAATTGTATGTAGAAATAGTTGATATGTATTGTATTTAGGACTATTGGAGTTCCTGATATTATTATATATAGTGGAGGTTTTTTCTCTTCTCTTTTTCTTTATCTTTCCTTTAAACTTTTTTTTTCTTCTTTTTTTTTGTTTCTATTCCTCAACGTAAGAATTATGTAGTTTTTTTTCTTTTATTAATAACTGATTTTATAGATTTTGGTTAAGAGTAAGGATGTTATGTAAGGTTTAATACTCTGTAAACGGCTCTGGGAAACCAGGGGAGGGGAGAGTGGTGGTGGGAGGGGTTTTGGGAGGATTGGGGACGGGAAGAGGGGATATAAAGCTAAAAATGTAGCAAAAATATTTTTTTAAAAAATAAGGAAAATATTGGGGGATGATTAAGGTATGGCTTTATAATGATGTTTTGGAATATTGATGTATGTGTTTTTATATTAGTCTAATTACAGAGGGGAATTCCTTATTTATTTTAAAATGTATGTTTTTAAAGTAAAACTTTTTTTTAAAAAAAAAGTTCGCTTTAGTGACAATATTGATGATATAAAGCAGCGGTTCTCAACCTGTGGATCACGACCCCTCTGGGGATTGAACGACCCTTTCATAGGGGTCACCGAAGTCAGTTCGGCTGGCCCCGCCCAGCCAACCCCGAACAACGGAGTGATTCAGAAGGCTTCCCCAGCTTGTGCGCGTGCAGGTATGCGGGTTTTGGAGGTCAGGGAACCACTGCTGCCATCTATTTCTGTTCTGGGAAGCAGCGTGGAAGAAAAGCTTCCACGCTGCTCTGAAGAGGAGAAACAGATGGGAACAGTGGGTTCCCTGCACTCCAAAAGCTGGGTGTGCGCGCGTTCATGCGCAAAAGCTGGGGGTTGCAGCCTTGGAAAGGTTGAGAGCCGCTGATATAAAGTTTTCCAAATCCATCCTATATAATATTTTAAGTAATTTGCAAATTACTCTTTCTGCACAATTCAATATTTTAGAACCGAACTGAATCTAAACTAAAAAGAAACCCCCATTTTCAGGTATACAGCAATAGTACCCTCAAAACATAGCAAATTCACATTTCACTTTCAAAATAATGACTTCATTGCTAATTATTGACTAAATTTAATACTTATCTCATAACTCTTTAAGAGCTCAGTGAAGCATTTTAGCTTTGCACCAAGAAGATTTATCCTTTAGGCAGCAGATATATTTGGAATTGTTAACATCTTAAGTCAAAGTGTCAAAGCAAATTAAACATAAGAGATATGTGTCAAGGGAATTACAACTGAGCATAGCTCCGCTAAAGCTTCTAAAATACATAACACTTTAAGGATAGAAAATAAATTGAATCAAAGTTCACTGCACCGTTCAACCTACTAATTGAACCATTTGCTGCCTTCCAATAGAGTGGAGAGCGCAGGTGATGGATCTGCAGTACTGTACCATACAGTAGTCAGAGGGATCCATCAATTACAAAGACATACATACTGACAGAGGTCAGAGGCAGTGTTTGCCCATACAGTAACCTAAGGACACTGAGTTAACCCAATTGCCTAGTTTCACATAATACAATCCATCACCAACCACCCAGCCGCATTTTGGGCTAACTAACCTCCACAATCTACACACTAATCAGAGAGACAAAAGAGCAGAGGGGAAACATTCAATAACTATTAGAAGCCAATTGAAAATAGATGACAAGGTCAAGAAGAAATGGCTCAAGGTATAGTATCTGCAGACAATCCATTAGGGCAAGGGTCTCCAACCTTGGCAACTTTAAGACTTGTGGACTTCAACTCCCAGAATTCTTGAGCTAACATGACTGAAGAAGGAATTCTGGGA
>JANHFR010003469.1:27049-39469 GCA_032468015.1 Mimophis mahfalensis
TTGTTTTGTTTTGTTTTGTTTTGTTTTGTTTATTTATTTATTTATTTATTTATTTATTTATTTATTTATTTATTTATACATCCCTTAATATGTTTTAAACATAGTCTGTCTATACAGGTAGACTGTGGAGGAAGAATGGCAAACACTGGGGGCAAAGTTAAAAGAGGGATCAGCCTAGAATCTACATAGAAGTAAACTAAGTCAAAGCCCCTTGAATTCCGTTGACCCTTATCTAACTCCTACCAGGTACTAACCATTAAGCATGAGCAGTAATAAATCCATTTAATTGGACCTTCATGCAGTGGACTTTATCTTTCACACCCAACATAGACAGTCTTAAAATTAACTTTTGGGTCAGTTGTTCAAAAATATCCTTCAGTATGTCTAATGTTATGCTTCATTTTGCATAATACTTTAAGTCACATTTAAGTGTTCCATTTTAAATGTAATATTTAGCTCCTTTTGGTTCCCCCTAGTGTCCACCTTCAAAGTCCCATCCTATCATGGCATTTTAAAGAGAATTAAAAAATAAAGCATTTTCTTATGGGAAGGATTCTTATAACTAATTCTAAAATCTTACTTAAAAATTATTTTGCTAAGGTTTGAAGGAAACTTTCCCAGTGCTGTAGAGCTTGTCAATCCAAAGGTTTCTAATAGCCAAAAAGCAATTAAAAACAATTTCCGACCCGGGAACCTCTCCAAATTGCTGGAAGTGTGGAGAGATAGGTACTTACTTTCACTAATGGTGGACTTGTCCCCGAGCAGGCGAATTCTGGAAGTGCATACAGAAATGTCTATTGGAGATCTTGGGATATAAAATTGATTTACAACCAGAGTTTTTTCTATTAGGCATTAGACCAGATAAAATTGGCTACGATAAATGGTATTTGGCTGTACACGTTATTACGGTGGCTAGAATATGCTATGCCCAAAATTGGAAGGGCAAAGACCTACCATCTGAAGATGAAATAATTTGGAAAATTGTGGACTATGCGGAGGCCAACAGGCTAATTGAAGCATTGAGAGATCAAAAAGATTCCGCATATTATCACTGTTGGGATTTGTGGTACATGTGATTAGATAATAGACTGAAAAGATGTTAGAACAGGCAACTTCGTATTCTGTAACCAATGTCTTTAACGTCTGTGTGCTTGCTGCAGGATTTATTTGGTAATGTAGTGGGGGGTTTTCTTTTATAAAGAAAAAATTAAATAATAATAATAATAATAATAATAATAATAATAATAATAATAATAATAATAATAATATAATATAAAATAAAAACAATTTCCAAAAATGATTATAAGGGCAATAACAATCATTTCCAAAAGTGATTTAAAAAGAAGTGTATTTGTCCAAAGATCCCGACTGGTTTGAGAAAGGTGACTGTTCCCTGGTCTCTCAGAGCTCTAAGTGCATATCAGACAGTTATCTTGCAGCCTGTTTATGAGGAGCAACTATATGGAGCATTTGTGGGTTATCCCAGGTCCTTTCCTTGTTTGAAGAGCACATATGAAGAGTAGGTCTTAACTGGGTCTTCATTTTATTGCAGTCATCCATTTTTGGCAGAGCTATATTCAGTTCACCATTTCTTCCTGGAAGTTTTGTCTTGGGAAAAATATCCTATAGTAAACTGATTTCAAAATCACTTCAGCCTATGATTAATGCTAAACAAGAAACAGAAGGTGGAAACCATGTGCTAGAGTGGAATATGAGAAAGAATGCAAATCCCCAGTTCTTTTCTGATTGATTAGATGAACTGAGCCTTGGAATTTAAAAGAAAACTCCACAGTCATCCATTCATATATTTGTATCTGTACATATGCCTATATCTATTAATTATATGATTTGTGCATCTATTGTGCTTTTGAAACAATCTCTATAGGTATGTTAATGTTACTCGTTTATTTTTTACCTTTCCAGAATCGAATGGAAGAAAGCAAAGCACTATTTAGGACAATTATCACATACCCCTGGTTCCAGAATTCTTCAGTCATTCTATTCTTAAATAAGAAAGACCTTTTAGAGGAGAAAATAATGTATTCACATCTAGTTGACTATTTCCCGGAGTACGATGGTAAGTTTGTGGGGGGTTTTCATACGACATTATGTGCAAATAGTATACAACAATAAGACAACATTATACAGTTGATAGGTGAGAACAAGTTTGCCTTCCATAGTTCTATAATATTGTGGCCACCATTCCCAAAGTTCAAATTAAATGGTGGATTATTAACTAAATGTTCAGATTGTCGGTTGTTATTTGTTAACCAGAAAAACAGCCTTTGAACATACCATGGTTTGTGTCTTCAGTTCATCTGAATAAGATTTGAGGTGGAGGAAATTCTATCCATATGACTGCAGCATGTTCTGTTGATTAAATTATCTTGTTGTGCATGTGTGCATAATTGGAGTGATGGAGTTTACCATATATGTCATTCTTCCTAGTCTCATGGGATTAGCAGAATAGGATAAATCCTATTGCAATGCAGGGAGACTTACTAAAAGGATGTGGTTTGTTAAATTGACAATTATACTTTCTATGCCTTGTCCCTCTACTTATTGGGAAGTGGAGACAGAGACAGAGAGAGTGTGTGTCAACTGAAAAATGTTCCAATAACTGAAGGGTTTTTTCCCCTCCACTTTTCCCTCCATCCTTGAAAGCTGACATGTTTCTTTCCCACGGGCTATATTGCCTGGTGTATTCACCCATCTCCCAGTGATAATTCACTCTAATCTTGTTTTAAAATGAGGCCTCCTATCTCCTTTCTCAATCATTTCTCCCTCTATACTTTTTTTATTTGTTAAGTTACCATAATTGTTGATTAAGATGTTGGGATGTATCATTTTTCAGTCCACAACTTGTCTCCCATCCTCCAACATTCACTCCTCATTTCTTGCTTAGATATCACCACAGGGTAATAGTAGCCATTTACAGGTAAGTCCTTGACTAATGAACACACTGAGCCCCAAAATTCTGTTGCTAAGCAAGACAGTTGTTAAGTGAGATTTCCCCATTTTATAACCAATCTTGCCACAATTAATTAATTAATTAATTAATCATTTATTTATTTATTTATTTATTTATTTATTTATTTATTTATTTGATTTTTATACCGCCCTTTTCTCCCTGAGGACTCAGGGCGGTTTACAGGGCATTAAAAAACACATCAATACAAAAGTTAAAATTAATTAAACAACACGCCCTCACGAACAATTAAAACAAACTAAAATCCCCTCAATCCAGGCCGGCAGATGTAAATAATAAAGTGTTAAGTGAACCATTGTAATTGTTAAGTGAGTCTGGCTTCCCCATTGACTATGCTTGTCAGAATGTTGCAAAAGGTGATCATATGACAGACAAACACACACACACACACACACACACACACACACAAACAAACAAACACGGGTCAATGCAACCATCTTAAATACATGTCCCAAAACCAGTAGTTGTAAGTCAAGGGCTACCTGTATTTTTCTAACGATAAAATTCAATCTACTTCTTTTCCGGTGTAACAGGACCTCAGCGAGATGCACAGGCAGCGAGAGAATTTATCTTGAAGATGTTTGTTGACCTGAATCCTGAGAGTGAAAAAATTATCTACTCCCATTTCACGTGTGCCACAGACACAGAGAATATCCGCTTTGTCTTTGCTGCTGTCAAGGACACTATCTTACAGTTAAACCTGAAGGAGTACAACTTGGTCTAACTGTGCCTCTTAGATCTCTATCCACCCACTTTGGGCAATTGAAGATATTCAAGAGGGACTGTATTATCTGTGAAAATGATATGCGTAATACTAATTTATTGCTGGCCTGGACTCTGTTAATATTTGCAGAGTTTGTAGTTAAATATTACAATTTTATTTAAACTTTACAGAGGAAAAGAAACAAAAGATGCTGAACTACACTCACAGCTCATTTCCTCTTTTTTTAAGTCAAAATTTTGTGACTTAATGTGTTCTAAATTCTCAGTTGTGCACTCACAAAACGATAGGGGTTTGGGTTGATTTTTGTTGTTGTTGTTGTGACTGAAGCAAAATCAAGTTGGGTTCTCCCTCCTCTTGTCTCTGCCTGTGTCTGTCTTGATTTATTTTTTTCAGGTACAGTACCTATCCCCGTAAATTGGATTTTCAGGTGTCCTTCTTAGATTGGTGGGGGAGGAAAAAAGATGTCACTAGAATTTAAGCCATCGGAAACTACTTTTATGAGGGATCAGATCTATTGATGTTCTGATTTTATTTAATTTTTGGCAGATGTAAAGTATTCCTACCTTTCAGATCAACTTTACACTGAAGGAATGTTGTTCATTGGGAATATTAATAGCAGCATTATAAATTTTTATCCATAACAGTACCATAGAAAAATCAACAAACTACATAGAACACAGCAACAAATTACTAAGAAAAGACATTTTTGAAGCAGATCAGCTTTTTGATCTGAACTTGCCATTTACTCTCATCCAAAACCAATTTTTTGGGGGGGGGGGGCTTCTCCCTCATTTTATGTTTTTTGTTTTTTTGCTTCTTAATCACAGATGCCAAATATATACCATGGAGATAGTATACCTTGGCACTTCTGCTTTGACTGGTTTTTAAATTAAGCTATCTAGATTTCTCATCCCAATTTCAAATTTCTCAAAATTGTGCAGAAACTATTAGCCAGATTTGGCTCTTTTCTTCTTATAAACATAGTGACTACAAAATATAAGATGGGTTTAAGATGCCAAATTAACTGATTGGGAGTCTCTTCCAGACAACTGCCAAATATTAAAGCAATGAAATTTTAGCTTTTTTGTTTCCTCTTTGTACTAAAAAGCATTCCATTTTTCAATGCCAAGCTTCCCCCCATAACATTATGAGTAAAAAAAAATGGTGCTACATACATATGCATATGGCCTAATTAAAAACAGTTTTAATACTGTGTCTAAAGTGCTATAAGATTGGACACTGTTCTTATTTTCCTTCTTTACTAAGGCACTTTTAATGGAAAAAAACAAAATAGCTAAAAGAGAGAGAGAGAGAGAGACAGATAGAATGTACATATAAAGTTGTATTTGTGTGTGAAATTTCAAAATGGAAGGTTAAACCTATATATAATTGTTTGAGAACAAGTCCAGTGGATTCAGAAGACTGGTTTCTGAGTAAATATATCATTTTTAATAATAAAATAAGATTGGGAAAAACCAACTACGCTTGTTTTGGTGGACATTCTCACTCTTTCCTCTTCTCTCTCTCGCTCTTTATTTTGGACGGAAATAAGATTTTTAAAGTTTTGTGTAAAACAACTCTGTAAATAAAAATTGTCAGTTTGAAAAATTGTACACAAGGTAGAAAAGTCAGATACAAAATTCAACTAATTTTTGCAGTTCTAGGTTTAAAATAAATTATCTGGATTATACTTTGGGGCAACAGAGGAGACAACGAATGCGATAAATTACGACTAAACCTCAAGTGTAGGAGCAACCTCTGCCAAGCTTTAGTATTACTGGCACAAAGGCCAGATTCCCAGTATAACATTTTTAAAATAATGCTTCATGGATGATCTACAACATATTACTAATAAGATTTCATTGATCCTTAATTCTTTCTATTAGAATTGATGAAAACTTGGATTGCTTTTGTTCCCTAATCATGAAATCTTGTAATTTTAAAATAGTAGGCCTAGTGCAATTATGAATGCTATAATCATTGTGAGATATGTATACGTATATGTATATGTATCTCACAGCATCCATACTGGCTTTGTAATCATTTTGGGCAGATTAAATGTGCTGTATTGATATGTATCTATGTAACTGTAATGTATGTCTTACAGATAATTCACAATTTAAATGATGTTATTTTATTTACTTTTTTAACAGAGAAGAATGTACATTTTGTCAGTTTATTTCTGACTAGGATTTTTTTTTTAATTTTTATCTACAAACAGTTATTATAGTTCAGAGTGGTACTAGCATCATGCAGTATAAAATCATTTGCACTGCCCTCAGATAAAATTGGAGTGGACACTTACATGCATACACCCAGAGCAATTTAAGCTCTCTCTTGTCGGACTACATTGTTCTTTGGAAAATGAAAAGAAAGGTTAGTTTGCATCTCCAGTCTTTTCATGGTAAAATGGGTGTGTGGGTGTGTGTGTGTTGTTTTTTACCACAGTGAAGATTCTCTGTGGCCACTTAATATTGAAGGCATTGATCAGCTATCAAGAGCCATTGAGCTGGCAACTCTGCAATTAGTTAAGCTTGTCTGCTTTCATGAGGCAGTGGGAGCATATGTTGAAGCTAATTCACAAGAAGGGATAATAGGAACAAGGTACAAGAACATGATCATGAAAAAATTGCTCTGGGTTGGAAGCTTTTTTAAATACAGGGCACACATTTCAACATGTATCCCATTTGAGAGTTTTGTTTTTTGTATTTGTATTTCCAACACCCAATGGGAATTTTAAACATGCAGATTGCTTCATGCTTCTCTGGGGGGTTCATAGAAATACATTTTTGCAACAACTATCTTCTGTTACCCTGAAAAACCAATGGCTCAGCAGTCACTTCCTCACCTAAGTCATATTTCAAATTTTAATTCAAGCTTACATTTTTTAAAAATGTAATTATCTTTAAATGTGACAATGTTGCAGCTGATACCTTTATAAATATTTTATGTTGGAATGTCAAAATCAACTAAAATTGACACTGTAGGAGAAAAATGACACATAACACGTTTCTTGCGGGATTAGGGATTTTTGTTTTCCTGAGGTTGATGCAAATGAAGGATATCATATGAAAGAATTATTATTTATTCAACCACCTTGTTTCCATTGAGCTTTTAAGAATGGAACTGGAGAAAATACACACACACACACAGCATTACCAATTTTACAGGATCCTTGTAATAGGAAGACTGCCATCATAGGAGCTGAATCTCTCTGTAGCATTTGAAGTGGCAAACCCTTCACTCAGTTTACAAAGCTTTCCTCCCAGTTCTAAATGGAGACAAGGAAGAAGTGATGGCAAGCAGATACCGAAGTGGCCAGAAAGTAGCTAGTAGTCTTGGCTCATCTTTTTTTTTTAATCACAATTGACCTTATGAAAGTGACTTTGTATCTGATGCCCAGGATCTCAAAGCCAATTCACCAGATCTTCAATGAGGATTACATGTGAAAGCAGTGTATACTTCGAAAAGAATTCAGAAAAAGTGCTTTGGGCCTCTTGTAAGATGGAGCCCAGTACCTGCTATTGGTTAAAGAAGCTGCCATTTTTCAGGCTTCTTTGTGGGCCTGTGGGGGGAAAAATTATGACGGTAGGAAGAAATTCATGCATTAAAGTTAATGACACACTTAAAGCTGGTGAAATTTTCTTCACGCAAACATGCAGGAGTAGAAAGGTGCTGGGCTTCCGATTGTGTGAGGTCAGAAAAGATCAGAGCCCACCTCTACCAAATGTTTTTGTCTTGAATGGAAGTGGTAATAGGTGTATGACAATATTTATTCTCTTTAAAAGGGAATAAACAAACCTTTCCACTTTAAGTGGATGTTTTCCTTCTATTTTTTAAAAAATGGGTTGAAAGAAGGAAAGAACAGAAGAGGTTAAATATTCTGTGGGATGTGGAATTGTTCTTTATTATGATCATTGGGAGAATTTTGGAAGCATCAGAAGAAGAGAATTAAAGACTATGAAGTGACAACCTCAACTGAGGCCATCTTGACCTACAGACCTCTATTTTTTGGTATAATTTTCATAATAAAGAATTGGAACATGACATATGTTTTCCTTAGCTATAGTATAGGTGAATTACACTTTTTGGTGGGAATTTGAAGGAAAACTTTGATTGCCAAGACAACTTTGAATTATCATTGCTACATTGCTTTATGCTAGAGATCAAAGTGCAACACAGATTTTTAAAGTGGTACTCCTCATCCCGTATAAGATTTATTATCTGAAGATTAGGGTGAGGATAGTTACAGGTGTGGTTTTGGTATATGCCTTAACAGATTTTGAGCCCAGATAATAGTGCCTCCTAAGTTATCCAAAGTAAACATAAGAAAATTTGTAACTTTGCCAAAACAATGTAACACTGGAAATCAGTTTCTTGGAAAGCTGTCTCTTAATTAGGATCCCAGTCTGTCTGAAATTTGTTCTCAGTCTATTTTATATTTAATGGAAGTTGTGCAACAGTGTTTCCCATTCAGTTCTGTGGGGCTTGTCTAAGAAAGCTGATGGATCATATCCATACATAGAAATGATCTTACCAGAAGAGATATTCATGGCTTTTCTTTTTCTAAACCTCTTGAAATCTGCTATCCTCACTCCAGACATACAAAAGATGAATAAATGGACAAGAAGCTTTTCCTTTTTTATTCAAAAGTATTTTCATTGTGAAGATTATCTGAACCAATTTCATTTTAATTGTACCATGGCAGGATTTTTGTTTTCCTGATTTCCAGGTTTTAAAGGGAACAGACTTTTTATTAATGTGATGTATCTATCAGTCAAGAATGACTGCATGATTTGCCAAAAAAAAACAACAAAAAGATAGGGGGAAATGTCTGCATATTAAAGAGACAGCTGGGCTTTCACAGCTTTTGGTTGTGAGTGTCAAATTACTTTTGACATACAGGTTGACTTCTCCCGTTTGTTTTGGAGTTATCGCAAAAGACGGATTAAATGATTAAAAGAATTTTAATAAGTGTTAAAAACATAAACAACAAAAATAAAATGTACACCAGGTATAAAGATGTGCTCTTCTTCTTGAAACTTCTTTGTATTTCAAAACAAGACTTTGCCAAGGAAGGGTGCTTTCATGCTGCAGCCACAGTACCTTCATTTCAAAAGTGGTGACCATGGCCAGATCCACATTCAAGGATGTCTGCAGGTGGGGTCAAAACAGCTAACGTTACACCACAACCATATGATTGAGTCACACTGCTTTTTAATGTGGAATGGCTATGACTGCCATTGTTACATTTTTACCTTTTCCTAAGGCCCTATTTTAGGAAAAATGCAATTGTATAATTAGCATGACTTTGGAGTCCCCTCATATTGTTGACCTCAAATTCTGGAACATATTCTAAATGTCTGGTTCCTGTTATTTAGGCAGATTCCTTGCTGTTTGTAAATACCTTTTTAGCCCACATACCTCATATACATACATCATAGTTGATATAGCTTTGTTCTAATTTGGAAATTCATTTGCACATCATAGCCCCTAATCTGGAGTTTTATGTTTACTCTCTGGGCCTTTCAGGCAAATGAGACATTATTCACTTAAAGATACAGTATTAATAAATATATCTGCTTTGATCTCTATAGAATTGAATTGTCCAAGAATAATTCACAATAACTCGTTTACACGTTGCAAGGCATGCTTCATCAGCAGTACATTTCCATTTTATTCTAGCACAGTGGTTCTCAACCTTCCTAATACCGACCCTTTAATACAGTTCCTCATGTTGTGGTGACCCCCAACCATAAAATTATTTTCACATACACCTGTATTTGTATTGAAATATGTGTCTTCTGCCCATGTCCAAATCTCCTTATCAAAGGTATCTTCCTGTCTTTCCAGTTGTCAATTTGTCTGTTTTATTTTTTCCGGTCTTCCTTCCTTTATCAGATGATTTGTCTGTCCTACTTTTTGCTCCAATCCTTGATTTATTTTTTGATGTGGCCAAGTCATCTGTTCTTTCTGCTCCTTTTGCTTGCCATTTGTCTGGTCTTCGAGCTTTTGCTTCATTTGCTGATTGTTCTAATCCATAGTTTTTCCCTGTTTGTATTCAAATTGCTGGCTTGAGTACTCCATTTCATCTAATCTTTCTGTTGCTTCCACTCGTTCATGGGCAGTTTGATCTTTATTCATTGTTTTTTGCAAAATGTTTTCTATTTTCTCACCTATTCCATCAATTGAATCATCAATATTTCAGAACAAAAAAGTCATCTGATTAAAAAGTCCTCTCATTTCCACAGCTGTTTCTTCAACTCCAGTCATAATAGCAATACAAATGGAATAAATAATCACGTCTCAATCTGATTCAGAGTCCAAAATCATAGAAGCATAGTTTATTTTCTGATCATTAGTAGATGGGGCTCTCCTCTCAAATTTCCATGCTCCCTTTTTTCCCAGCACATGTTTTTTTCACTCAATCTTCATTTTTTTCCCAAAACAAAATCAATTATTTAAATGAGTCAATTTCAACATTTACTCAGTATTCTAACAGTCTAAGGTATTTTCCAACATCTTTAAATCTGCTCTGTGATTCTATTCTTTTATTTTAGCTTCCCAGAATCTCTTTTATGAAATGTCTTTCATATTTCCACCTCCAGTAAGCATAAGGCAGTAAAAATCCCAGCCACCAAATTTCCTCCTCTGTAGATTTCCAGGAGTCTAGGAGTTGCTTTTCCTTCCATCAACAGATGGTGCTCTCAAGTTACTTTCCAGCATAAATCTCTTTTAAAATATTTTCTTTTGCTGCTTAAATAGTTACAGTTTTAGAGCCGAGCCACTTCTCTGGGTTTTTTGTTTCCTTGGGATAATTTTTAAGAGAAAGAAGAATTGTCTCACCCAGCAACAATCTCTGTTCACTGTTCTCTTCGTTCCTGCACTTTCTCAGGTATTCTAGTTGCCCCTAGCTTCATGGCAGCCATGTTAACTGCCGCTGCTCCTCATCTTTGGATGAAGGGGATATTCCAAGTCAGGGGGGAGAGATGCAGGTCTACAGGGTGGCTATGGCTCCTTTTGGAGCCCTCCGATGTGAAGAGGGCAGGGCAGGGCCACGGAGCTTGTAGTTATCACTTCCGACGCCACCAGAAGTGTAACTGGAAGTCCAGCATCTTTCTTCCTCTACATTTGCATCTCTTAAAGTACTTTTTGCCAATTGTTATCTTTAAATGCTCTTTTATAATTATATTATAGGAATAAATACTTTTATTCCCATTATTGTTTCAAAGTGCAGTACTGTATCCTAACCAGGCATGCTAATCTGTAAAAAAAAAACAACCCACATATCCTGAATATATTTGAAAAAGGTAATATGTTCTCATACTCCCCCTTATTGGATGATATAACTTCAACTTCTTTACTATAGATGGTCTAGTTCATTATCAAGATATATTAATACATCTTCATATACATACGTATGTAACAACTCAATCAGAAGTCCATACTATGTGTATCACTTTATGTTAACAAAAAAACAACTTAGAGATCATGCACAGGTCCCTACTAAAGAATATGTTACTATATAAAACTTAATAGATTTTTCCTTCTTTCTGGAGACTTATAAATTTCTATGGTACAGCTGTTGGCTTTTGATTTTGAAATTGCAACTACTTATTTAAATGAATGGTAACTATCTTCCTAATCCAATTTAAAATAACATTGAGAAGACAGAACAATGTTAAATATCAAATAGTGATAAAGCATATTGTTCGTTATAGTTAATAGTGAGCAGTCTGACACCAAGTCCTACTTTATTTAATCTCTAGGAGAATGCAATTAAATTTTTGCTTGATGAGAATTATGATGAGTGTTCACAGTATTTTAACAGAATGAGAATTTCTAAATTCATGAGAAAAGCTAACTTGATAACTTTACAGATGATCAATCTGTAAAAAGGTAAAGGTAAAATTTTCCCTGTCAGTCATGTCTCACTCTGGGACATGGTGCTCATCTCCGAGGAAGCCAGCATTGTCCAAAGAAAATTTTCATGGTCATATGGCCAGAATGGCTATACCCCAAAAGCGCATGGAATGCTGTTATTTTTCCACCAAAGTGGTACCTATTTCTCTACTTGCATTTACATGCTTTTGAAGTGCTAGTGGATAGGAGCTGAGGCAAATAATGGAAGCTCATCCCATTGTATGGAGCTTGGGTATCAAATCCAGACAGTCAGCTGTCCAGTGTCCCTCTTGATCAATTTGTAAATGTTTTATTTGAGTTAATATTGCCTATTTTTAAAAAGGTTTTTTTTACATCATACTGCCTGGTCCTTAAAATCTAGTAAGTAGAAGCAAATTATGATTATGTTCGGTCAATGATGACCAGTTAAATTTATGATTGTATCAGCCAAGGAAAAAGCTATATATTACTCTCTATGATACAATCCCTTCTTTGTGTCTGTATAGGATGGTAATAATAGAAGACTAAATATTGCCATTGGAAATGTAATAATAATTGTAGTTGTTAGTTCTTAAAGGCTTATCCACAAAGTACAAATAGTTAAGTATATGAGCACACTATTAATAATTGAAATCAATCAGTTTCCTTAAGCCCATCTGTCATATGTTTTACCCTGACATTATTAATACAGTGGTCCCTCTACATACGAATTTAATCCATTCCAAACGCACATTTGTAAGTAGAAAAATTTGTAAGTCGAAAAGCGGTTTCCCATAGGAATGCATTGGAAACAGATTAATTCGTT
>JANHFR010003469.1:83105-94278 GCA_032468015.1 Mimophis mahfalensis
AGTATTGATCTCTCTCTCTCGCTCTCGCTCTCGCTCTGTGTGTGTGTGTGTGTGTGTGTGTGTGTGTGTGTGGTCTTCTCCTTACCAGTTCCTTGATTAGAGTATTGTTTTCTTAAGAACTGGTCTTCTTAAGTAAACCAAAAGACCCAGGAGTGCAAGAAGAAAAAACAGGGCTCATCTATATCATACAGTATGAAGACTACAACAGCCACTATACACTGTAGGATAGGCAGGCAAAAGACTAGCAGAGTGCTAAAAACTCCTTAAACTCACAACACATAGACAGACTCAACCAAAGTTGCAATTGGAAAACTGATCATTCGAGAACAAGCTAAATCTAAACACACTAGGAATTTTTGGAAGCTTGACATTCAAAAAAATCAGCCACCAATAGACACATAGAGATAAACCACATTTACACACCAGTCAAAAGAGAATAAAAAGCCAAGAAGGGAAGAAAAAGACAAAACCACATTCTCTACAGCAGCAAATACCAAGATAAGCAGGAACTAACACCAGACAAAGAAGCAAGAAAGCAAACAGAAAAGAATACTCTAATCAACTAACTGCCAAAAAAATAACCCCCCTCCCTCCAAATCACTGGCAGGGAAAGCTACTACAGGTAATCATTGGTTATGACATGTCACTTAGCTGCCTTAAGGCCTGCATGAGATCCATGGCAAAAGGCTTTGCAAAAGGAGAGGACTTTTCTCCGTTTGCAAAGCCTTTTGCCGCAGATCTGGTACAGGTTCCCAGAGAACAGAGACCTAAAGTACTGTAGTGCGAGATCATGCGAGAGCAGTTGTGAGAGATCTTGTGTTATTGATCTCCTGTGATCATGAAAGCTTTTTGTGCTGATCTGGAACGGCGCAAAAAGCATTTGCAAGCTAATAGGAGGCTTAAAACAATGTTATTTCACTGCCCCAAAATCTCGTCAGCTTGCAAACGCTTTTTGCACCGAGACTGGAAGGAAACCATGGCAGAGTGGATGAAGTCAGCTCGCTAGATCTTCACAACGTAAGTGACCTGGCGTGGCAGGATGGGGGATGGGGGGAGAGCAATTGTGGGGACACCAGGGGAGAGACCATGAATATCTTTTTCAGGGGAGGCCTTGAGTGGCTTCCCCACCCTGAGATACCTCATGAGCACTTAACAACCTGTGCATTCGATTAGCAAATGTGTGGATGAAAGCAATGAATGATCCCATGCGTTTGGCATGAATCACTCCAATGAATCTTTGGGTTACGAATGTAATTGGTAGGCTCCATTACATTTTAACTTGAGGACTACCAGTCTATAAACAGAAAAACCCAAAAAAACCCCTCATGCTAGCATTGATGATGTTGCCTAGTCAGATAATGAATGTCTGCAAGGAAACAAGCTCAGAGAGCACCGAAGACTCCACAGTTCAACCCTGATATATATTATTCATACATTGTTTTTATTGGAGTTTCCTGAGTATGAGTAAAATTCTCCATTATATTATTCCAACTTCTTATTTTCATTCTGTTCACGGCAACAAACTTTTAAACACTATATTGCACTGTATTAATCCCACAACACTGGAAAATTCCAGCCATTAATGGATTTGAATTGTAAGCTGCCCAGAATCATTGATTGAGATGGGCTGCTGTAAAAATTGAATGAATGAATGAATGAATGAACGAATGAATGAACGAATGAACGAATGAATGAACGAATGAATGATTCAGTTGTAATTTGTGACTCAGTCATTTCCGAAGTTACCTAATATGTATAATCAGAAACCAAATCTAATTGACATAAACGATTTGAGGAATAATATGTACGTTGTGCTCTTATTGGATTTCTACTTTTGTAATATTCATAGAAAAAATCAGAATTATTATTTTTTGCTCCCTGGGTAAACAATTTCTATTCATATAGCTGATCTTAAGAAAATATTTATTTATTACCTCATTCAGAAGGATAAATGACTCTTGGATAATGAAGCCATAGAGTAAGAGGAGGCACCTACTTTTATTATTTATGGTGCTTATGAATTCATCAAAAAGTACAGTATATTTTATTTATCCATATATCTAAAGTGAGATACAACTGTTCATTATACTGTTTGACCTAGACTTATTGTTGTGGTCACAATACAGAGATAAAGCTCTACTGCAAACATTGCCACTTCTTTTCTTAGTGCCAAGTTTCTGAAAAGAATAAAATTTTATATGGACTAACAAAAGGTTCAGGTTAAGTTTGAGAAAAAAAATGCACTTCCTTTCTTTTCTTTTCTTTTTTTAAAAAAGCCTCTATAGTAGTAGCTCCAGAGATCTGTTTTTGTTTATCAATAAACACAATATTTCAACCAAAATATTTAGGCATTTGGCTGGCCAAACTGAAAAATTGTTCCATATTAGTGAGTATATTATAAATATGATCGTTGGAAACATTTTGACTGTATTCGCAAAGACCCTATCCCAGAAATAATCCATTGCAAATCCAAGTTCTTTTCCTGTTTTCTGATAAAAATTAAGCTTCGTGGTTATGTCTTTTAAAGATATAATTTCCTAAGAAAATTGGATTTTAATAGCATTGTAATTGTAATCTAAATGAGGTCCAGAGTGTTGGGGGCAACATGCTGAAATTGTAAATTGCCCAGAGAGTGCTGTAAAGCACTAAGGAGCAGTATAGAAATCTAAGTGCTATGCTATTGTAATCACTAATATATACATGTAAAAGAAACTTTATAAAATGTCTAATAAACCACTGAATTTAAACATCTCTATATATAAAACAGTCTGTGGAGGGCAGGAGGGCGGGCGGGCGGACATCTTCTATAGAAATTTAAACAGCTGGGCCAATCTGGTCCAAACTTGCCATGGAGGGACTTTGCTCTCCTATGGCAAGCACTGGGGGGCAGAAATGCTGTCCGGGGAGGGGGTCTTTGCCCCCTAAAAAGGAGGGCAAAGTGCTGACCCACCCAGACTTTCAGTGCAGTGGTCCTACCGTGCATGTGCAGTACAGGCCAGGAGCCGGCTTCTGCGCCGCCTCCCCTCTTCTGCACGGAAGCTGGCTCCGTGCTGCCTCCCCTCTCGCCACCCGTGATTCGGGACTGGGGGGAAAATCCCCCCTCCCGGAACAGCGGTGGTGGCAGAAGGAGCCAGGTTCCATGCAAAAGCCAGCTCCTGCCGCAGCCGCCGTGTCTTGGGGACTGGAGGGAAACTCCCCCCCCCCACAGTCCCAAAATAGCGGCTCCTGTCACTGCAGCTTTGGGAGTGGGGGTAGGGGTTTCCCCTCAGTCCTGAGGCTTTCGCGCAGAACCTGGCTCTGCACCACCGTCGGCAGTGCTTGGGAGGGGGGGGAGATTTCCAAAGGAGAAGAGGGGAGAGGGGGAGTGGAGTGGAGAGGAGAGTGTTGGAGTACCAAGGAAAACACAAGCGGAGAGGAGACAAGAGGAGGAGAAAGGAGGGAGAGGGGAGGGGAGAAAGGAGGGGGGAGAGGAGAGGAGCGGAGAAGAAAAGAAAAGAAAAAAGAAAAGAAAAGAAAAGAAAAGAAAAGAAAAGAAAAGAAAACAAAACCCAGGCAACTTCAGGTAATCAGCTAGTATTATATAATTCCAAGATGGCCTTTGGATCATCACTGTCAAATGAAACAGAAATAGCCATATATAAACTTCTACACATACTTTTTAAAGAAAAAAGAAAAAAACCAATAATTTAGGTCTTATATGTTTCAGAAGCTTTAGCTACCAAGATCAAGTTTAGAATGGAGTGGATTTCTTACTCTAGATTCATTTAGATCACAGAATAGAGCCTATGTAGAAATATTAAAATAATCTTTGAATATTCTTAATTTTCTCTGCTTCTTTTTCTGGAAAGAAGCAAATTTGCAAATGGAAAATTGGCTCATTAGTAATATCATTTTTACTGATCCAATATTTCAAATTTGTATTATTTCTGCATATACTTATGTTCAGGTCATTATTAGAGTTTCATTTTAATCAGAGAAATAAAAGACTTCTATTTTCTCTATATTTAATAAGGTAAGTTTGAAATAAATGAAAATATAAAAGCAAAAAATATGGTAAACTAAGGATGAAAGTATGTAAGACATAAAGGTATCTTTATAAATAAATCAATTTTGATAGATGAAACTTTTCCATTAAAATTTTAGAAGGGAGAGAAGTAAGGCTAGGAAAAATGGTGTGAAAATTTGAACAGAAGAAATCAATCTTTTCTTATATAGACTTATTTATTGTTATTACAGAATTAAGACAATATACCTAAAAAGAATATAAGACAATATTAACATCCACAATGTATGTGAGAACACAAGACACTGTATTCATATATAAAAGGAATTTTTCTAAAAAACGCACAACTGATTTAAAGCATCAAATTAAAATAAAGAAATGGAAAACACAGTACTTTAACAAGGACTACATAATCTTCTGACAATATTTTCAATTAAGTAATTATCACAAGATTATGGTCGATGTCAAACAATGTTTCAATGTGACAACTGAAGGACAGATAAGTTAAATAACAAATTCTTTTAATTTACGTTGCTGATTAGAGTATATTTTAAAATTTACATGTAAAACACAATTTTATAACAATTATTGGAATTTTTTCTCTGGCAGTCTCATAAAAGAAACATAACATTCAGCTGTTGCAATTCAACAAGTAAGGCATACATTATTATTCTAACTGTTATCATCATCATCATTAACACCATCATCATCATCATCATCGCTACCACTAATATGGCACAAAGTCCATTTCCTGTAGGCCTGTCTTTTCTGTAAGCATGAGTAAGAGAAGAAAGAAGTAGAAGAGTTAGTTGATAGTCAATTTGGGTTGAAATTTTAAATGCAAGAGAATGAAAGAATAAAATTAAAGATGAGATGTAGCTTTTGAATTATAGCATGTAGAAGGAAAACACTAATCAGTGGAGCATGTTAATCCTATATTTCAACCTCTTATTCAACCAACTATTTATTAGGACTTATAAATGTCCTAAGCTTTTTTTGAATTTAAAAAGCACAAGATAAATTGGCTCAGGGCTATGTAAGGTAAAATAATTTACATTTTGTGTATCAGTGAACTTATAAATGTTATAACTAAAGCATAAAACGGAAAACCTTGAAAAAAGATAACTTGTGATCCAAACAGCTTTGCTCTTGTTTTCAATAGATTTCCTTCCTTCCTTGGAATGTAATGTAACTCCCTGGAGGCATACCAGATTTATGGATCATGGTACCAACTACTCAGAGCTAAAATTAAAATTTGTAAATAAATTGGAACATACTATAATTGCAATTCATGAATACTTTCTGACTGTACACTAATATTTCTAGCCTAATTTGCACAGATTTAGACAGCAGGGTGTGAAATGAGTGACTGTGTTATTTTGCTGAACTAGAATAAGAGGAAAAGTAGAGCAACTGCTTGGCAGGCAGTTAAGGTGTTTTTATTTTTATCATTAATGGTATGAGGCTAGAACTTCAACGCTTCAACTTAGTTCAAATTACCATAATTTTGGGAAGAATCTACTCAATCTAGTTATTAGGCTATTTAAAAGTTATACTTACTGTTCTAACTCGTACATAATTTAAGTAGTAAACAGTTACTATACTCATGTTGTTGACATATTTCTTTCCTCACTCTAAAGACAACTTCAACAGGAAAAACAAATTTCCATAAAATATTGAAAATAACTGACAAGATTCATGTAATATGTTGTAGTATAAATTCCTCCTTATTTTTTTCTGAATTTTATAAGTAATAATTATTATTCCAAAACACAAAAGGTACTATTGCTACCTTTTGTAAAATTTATTACAAATCTTAAAATAAAAAAAGTGTAACAGGAACATTTGGCTAAATGCATTAAGTTTATTTTAAAAATTATCTATCGTTTCTTGTTTTGCCAAAAAAATAGACTTTTAGATAAATTACTGTTATTTTGACTTATATTTTTTATCACCAATAGAAATGGAATATATAAAATAATTTCATTAAAAACAGATTTCTAAATCAGTTCTTTTGAAAATAGAAAATATAAGAAAAATAAATTTAACTTAGCATTTGAAAAATTCCTGTAAGTTACCAAAAATTTTTAAAACTCTAGATTAAAAATTCTATTTAGAAATAATGTAAAATAAAACAAAACTAATAGTCATACTAAAACTTTAATTTCATTCAAAATGAGATTTTAGGTGTTCACTTTATCAATCATATTAAATCCATTTCTAAATGTGCAGACATGTTTTCATATATTAGATTTAATATATTACCTAAAAATAAATATTCTATATAGATTGAATTAAAATAGCAATGACTACATTTCATCTAGTAAAAAAAGGATGTGTATCAATGTTCGTATTCACAAATAAATGGCTCCATGCATGCAGAAAGGGGGCTAGCAGGAAGGAAAATATCCAGGCTGGAAGAAAATTATGTATAAGGAGGTTTAATAATCTCCTGACTGCAGAAGGTCAGATGTATTTTCACACAATAAAATCTGTCTTGACTATTATTTTTGGAAAAAAAAATGGATATAAATTTTAAATCCTTGTATCTAAAGAGCCACGTCCTTCCGAGGTGGGTAAAATGAGGACCCAAATTGTTGAGGACAATATGCTGACTCTGTTAACCACTTAGAGAGGGCTTTAAAAGCACTGTAAAGTAGTATATAAGTCTAAGTGCTAATGTTAATGGGAATATTTTCACTACTGGAACCAAGTGGCATATTATCATATTCTTATACTTATCATTCAAAATGTGATTCAAATTTAGGGTAAGTTAAAAAAAAAGTGCAGTGTTAAAATCACTCTACTTATATAAAGATAAAAATATATTTAAATAAATAATGTATAAGCTGTCATATTAAATATGTCATATTGTTTGGCTGTTTACTCTCTTCACCTGTAACATTTGACTTCCAGCACCGTCTCTTAATCTGTACGGTCTAATGACTCCATCGTCCCCAAAGAAGCGTGGAGGACGCAGGCTTACGACATCTTCAGAAGCATTTATAGCTCTGAAATTACAAGTTTAATGGTTATGTGCTTAGAGAGAATATTGGCATACCTATTTAAAAGATACAACTCAAGCTGTAAATAAGATTACATAAAGACTTTCCCCCATATGTTTTTCTGAACAGTACTATTTAATAAATATGTTATCACTGTACACTGATATGCAGATACATCAAGTTTAGCAAAACAGCTATTGTGTCTAGTAAATTTCATGGTGTAATTAAAGCTGGGTTGCTTTAAAAATGAAAAATTTTAAGCAACAGGTTTGCTCTATGTTTTGTCTTTGGGTGGCCAATGCAGCACCCCCATGGTCAAGTAATAACAAATTTTACAACCATGAGGGCACAGCAGTTCTATCACACCTGCATATCTCCCCCATCTTTAGGACATCCAGCACAGCGGCACTTGGCCCAGCCTCTTTCTACCCTGCCAGTGCCATTGAGAAATATCACTTTGCATATAAGTCTTGGGGAACGACAGAATCTCCTCCATCGCTCAGGGCTCTACAAGATCTACTAAATATTGCTTACTTTCAGGCATTTTCAACCTGATGTTAAGGGGACAATGTAGCTCATACAAGGGCAGCTGCTTGTTGCACCAGACTTTCTTTCCCAAAGCTGCCAATCTTGCAGGCCTTTGGAAGGCTTCTATAGACCTGTGAAATTGGAGCAAGTTCCCACAGACCTCCAATAGGCTTCCAAAGGCCTGCAATATTGGTAGCTTTGAGAAAGAAAGTCTGTGTTCTGAGTTAGGCTTCCCAAAAGCACGAAGCCGACTCCTCGTCCTGATAAAATCCCTTTTATTTAGTTTAAAGTGAATTCCTCTCCAGCAAAGTCCTGGCCAACAGTCTTTCAAGAGAGTTCCCAACTACGGACCTTTATCAGGCTTGGAGAGCTGCCAGGCCAGTATCTTCCAAATGCAACTCTGTAGCAGACAATCCCTGGCAAGTAGTCAGAAACAGATCTTCACCCTAATGAATTGAACTAATTGTCTCCTGCGAACACCACTCCCCTTTCGCTCCTATGGGAGGGGCCAGTCACTGTCCACCTGTGGCTTTACTCCCAAGTCAACCCTTGTCCCTTAGCTGTTCCCTTCTGGCAGCTCTGCACATGCGCACACAAGGAACAGGCTCCAGCTGTTTTGCTGCCCCACCGATGTCCGACTCTGAAGGTAGCTGATAACTGTCAGACGGCCCTGGCCCCATCTCTGCCTCCAACATAGAGCACTCGTCAGAGCCTTCCCCAGACTCCAGGACTGGCCCATGTTCTCTCCCAACCTCCTCACTGTCCAAATCTGCTGCCAGCTCTGCTGGCCACTAGTGGGCCACAACAGTCTGGTGCAACTGGACAGGGAACAAGGGTATCTCAACATGATGACCTTTGTGTCATCTTTTCAAAGGTACTGGTATTTCCTCACCAGACCCCTCCATGCCTTCAACAATGACAGAACTTCTAATTGTATTGCCTTCAATGGAAAAGCTGAGATACATTTAGAGATGTATTTACCTTGAAAATGATTTATGACATTTTGTATTGTATCATGAACTATTTAATGATAATTTTATTTCATAAATTGTTTTATAAAGATTGCCCAAATGTCAGTTCCATGGGAGTCATGGGTTTTGGAAACATTCTGTAGTTTAGCTGATTTGAGGTATCTTAGTTCAAAAAGATAGTCCCTGATTTATGACTATAATTGAGGCAGGAATTTTGTCTTAAATTATTACTGTCTTAAGTCAAATTTATAACAATTTTACAACAGTCATAAAGCAAAATCCATCTTCCCCAATGGGAGCTGTTTTGCCAAAAATTGAAAAAAAAGAATAACAAATTGCGATCATGTGACTGCAACATGCTGCAAATGGTTGTAAATGCAATCCCATTTTGCGCATTGCCCAAATGGCAATCAAGTAACAGTAACTTTGAACCATCTTTAAATGAACTGTCGTAAGTTGAGGACTATCTGTTGTTTCACTATAGTGCACTGCTTTGCCCAGTTAAAGATTATGAGAACAAGAGTTTTACTAGTATATAGATGAGAATTATTTGCATTTAAGATACTGAAAATATTTAAAGATAATTGACAAATTTGTAGAGAAACAATTAGACGTTATTTTAGTCTTACCTTTTAATTCCTTGAAAAGTGCTGCTAGCCATATCTATTATTCCTCCAGTAGGCCTTGCCACTGCGCCTACTAATCCTTTTCCAACTCCTTTGAAGAAACCTGCTGCTCCTTCCTTTTGGGCTCCTAAAAGAAAAAGCAACAATATTTTAAGGAAGCATTAAATAAAAATCTATATAAACATTATTAAAAGTTATATTCAAAATTAGTTTATCAATTTTTTTAACTAAAAAAAAAATCAAGGGAACATTAATAAAATCCCCTTCCCACACGGCTTTCAAAAGCTAAATCAGATTAAGAGCAAAACATCTGGGTCTCTGACTACAGCCTTCTAAAAGAAGCAATGGGAGGAATAGCTACACAGCAGCAGCATAGGACATAATAAACATGATAAAATATGAATTGTTTTTCCTATTTGTGACACCAACCATTAGATGAAAAAATAATTCCCTTTGCAGGCTGCCCATATCCAGTCAACAGCAAAGCTGTTATAAATGAATTCCTATTAAAAAAAATGTTAATTTGCAGTATTTTCTTTCATACTATGAGAGAAATTTCAGATATTATTAACTGCTATAATATGAAACTGTTTTTTTCCACTTTATGAATAGTAACTTACCTCTTATTGGCTTGGTTACTATTCCTGTTATGCCACTGACAAAACCCTGTGAACAGAGACAAATATTTCATTTTCCACCCAAAATGAAATGAATATTTTAAGCATTTTCTATGTTAAAATGTATAAATATTAGTCAAAGTATTGAATCATAAAAAATAGCTAATTTAATTGATATTTCCTACACCTATATAAATTGTCAATCTAAATCACAATCAACTTTACCATTAGTAAAGGTAAAGTTATAAATGCTCTTATAATCTACTACTCTCGAGGCCATTCTAAACATTCAAATATATGATGCTTCTTACAGATACTAAGCCTTTTCCTCCGCGAGTAAAGCCTTCCTTCAGGCCAGCAGGTTGCTTATTCATTGCTTCTCGTCGTTTCTGCTGATAATCTTCATCCATAGTTATTGCTGCTACTCCTTTTGCCATAGCACCAGTTATTCTTGAAGCAGCACCAGCTAGTCCACCTATTACGGTATCACAAAAGGTATTTTTTAATTAAAATTAGAAATTTTAAATACAATAAAAGTACGATATATATATTGTGAATATATGGCATTTCTGAATCCATGTTAACAATAATACTTACCAACAGCGCCACCAACTAAGGCTTTCAATCCTAGTGCCATTCCTTCTACAAATTCTTCTGGACCCTGGATAGCTCCCTGAGAAAAGAACAAAAATGAAAAAAAAATTACTATTTTACTATCAATGATAAATTCTTCAAGCAGAGTATAACGTGTATCTGATATTCACTATAAGTAATGTAAGGAGGAAAATAGGACAGGTAAAGACTTGGATAATGACATCTAAAGACATTTATGGCTAAGCTAAATAGTTGATTCTTGCTGAAACCGATAAGCAAAGGTTAGAAGTACCTTTGTTCTCTTCTACTGTGACTGAAGAATTTTAAAACTTGCTATCATTCCACATTTCTGTAGAATTTTATCTAAAGTGAACACAACATTTTCATAGCCAACATTTACAAATACAGCCAGTTCTTGTATAGATAGTAAACATACCTGATAAGGCTCATAAAAAAATGCTTCAACTCCTTCAGATAAATCTCTTATGAATCCAAATGGATTGCCCAAAACATCCAGACCAAGAACAAGAACGTACATTTGTTTAATAGCCTGAAATGAAAGTCAGGTCTTATGAAAAAAGTAGTTTTTAACAGTAATTTGGAACAACGTTTTTCTGTAAATATATTGATGCAACAAATGTTTTAAATGCATGAAATCTATGTTAAAAATGCCTCTCAGATTGCCATTTGTAGAAGGGAAATGGGTATCGTGGAGAAACAGAAATGGCTAATTTCCAGCCCTTTCAGAAGATGGATACTTCTTTATAGATGGGACCTTCCAATAGGTCTGGTGGTCAACTGTCTGGGTGAGAGACATAGAATACATACA
>JANHFR010003470.1:58463-77843 GCA_032468015.1 Mimophis mahfalensis
AATGCCCTGTAAACCACCCTGAGTCCTTCGGGAGAAGGGCGGTATAAAAATCCAATAAATAATAATAATAATAATAATAATAATAATAATAATAATAATAATAATAATAATAAATAAATAAATAAATATTAATATAATACTATACTATTTATCTATTAATATTAATTAATCTAATAAACTTGATTATCCACTATAACTCCCAAGTTTGGAACCCATAAAAGACATCTGTAAGTCCTGGAAAGCAGAAGTCCTGAAAACCAAAAGAGGCAACAGCAACAGCATTTGATTATAATAATAAAAATAAAAAGCTTAGCTAAGAAATAATATATTGCATACATTATTGCATACAATAATACATTGGCCTAGTTCTTATTTTCATATTATAAATGCAATACTATCTCAAATCTGAAGAGAAAATATTGTCAAGATAAATAAAGTGTAGGGATATATATATCTATATCTATTCAGTGGTGAGATTCAAATAATTTAACAACTGGTTCTCTGCGCTAATGACCAGCTGGGTAGGCATAGCTAGGTGATCATGTGACTGGGTGGGCGTGGCCAACTCAACATTATTCATGTTGAGGGGCATTTTGCCTTGCACAGCCTCTCCTCGCCATGCCCGGCCCCACCTCGCCATGCCCGCCCAGCCACTCCTTGTCACACTCGGGTTTGCCTCACCTGACCTTTCCTTGACTCATGAACACAATTGAGCCCAAAATTTATGTTGCCAAGTAAGAAATTTATTAAATAAATTTTGCCCTATTTCATGACTTTTCTTGCCCCACTTGTTAAGTGAATCACTGCACTTGTTAAATTAGTAACACAGCTATTAAGTGAATCTGGCCTTAAGTGAATCTTGCTTGTCTTAAGGTTGCAAAAGGGGATCACATGACTACAACTGTCATAAATGTGAGACAGTTGTCAACAATCTGAATTTTGATCATGTGACTGTGGAGATGCTGCAGTGGTCATAAGTGTGAAAATGGTCATAAATCACTTTTTTGTGCCATTGTAATTTTGAATGATCATTAAATGAACTGTTGTCAGTCAAGGATTATCTGTACAAAAATACAAAAAGCTTCTTTGCTTACAAAAAGCTGCCCTAAGTACCAGTCATTAAATTAGAAATGGGGGGATACACACTGAAGATCAATGATAGTCACAAACTTCATGGAAACCTAAACCATTCTGCTGAATACCTTCCTTTTCATCAGCGATAGATCAGCTGGTATCTTTTACAAATCAAGCTGGGTGGCAGAGCACCTTGAGGAATTAAAATAGTTCAAATGCAATGATAACTATCAGCAGCCAACTCTTGTTCATAAAGCCTTAGCAGACAGGTCATTTAGGCTGTCCAGAAAGTGGGTGGACATACATGGGCTACAAAATGCTGAGATAAAGAGACAAATTAACAAAGTATATAGGGGGCCCAGGTTCAAGTCTCTGCCCTCTCAAGCCTGTCAGGATCACAACAAAATTAGTACATGCCACAGATATTAAATAAACTTCACACCTGATGCCATGTTACTAAGTCTTATTATCATGACAGAAAACTAAAACAAATTGGAGGGAGGATCCACACCCCTACCTATTTTTTTAAATCTTACTATCAGTGAGCAATCATGTGACTTGGCCTCTCCAAAGCAATGCAAGAAGCTCCTGACCTAAAGGTGCTTTTTCAAGAGGCAACTGGACTTTCTAGAAACCAAAAAAATCCAATTGCCTTTTGAAAAAAACACCGTTTGGACAATCATGACCTGGATGACTGAAGAATCCCCATAGACAGGAGACTCTTGTGCTCAGTGAACTGACAAAGCAACCTTTCCCACTCAGGACAAGCAATTCTTAGATCCATTTACACTACTTAAAGATACCAGCTGATCTTACCCCCCTCACAAGATATCCTGAGGAAATCATCCAGATTTAAAGAAAGATCACTGCCCCAAAGCAGTAAAAACATTGGAGAGAGTGCCAAGTTTGGATCCTGCCTCTCAGCCATTGCTTAACTTGACCAGGTAGGCAGCAGTCATCCAGAAAGATTACCTCGTCACTTTCCCATCAGTGGGGGAAGGAAGACCATCCAAACACTTTTTTTTGTAACAAACAAAGACTAGCCAGTTCATTCCATTTAGAGAAGACTATGAGGCCTGTGATCACCCGCTCCCACCACTGATTGGGGATGTAGGAGTCAAGGACTTCCTGGGAGGGGATTCAGCCATGTTAGAAGTACACCCCAAAAGGACGGTGCCAGGAACCACTAAAGCAGTCCCCTTTAAGAAAGTTAAGACTAAAAGTACCATCAAAGGGGAATAAAACATCCAGAGAAGCTGCTATAGAAAGTCTGGGCATACTGTCAGGAGCCATAAAGCTGTTACAATGTAACAAGGCTTAACAACAGAGCCAGAAAACATTTAATGAGGGCAATAAAGATAAGCAGGACTAGGCAAGAAATAACACTGAGGTACCCCAGAAAGCCTCCTGCCTGCCTACCTTCCTGACAGGATTAACCTTGTAAGGTGGGGAAAATGAAAGGCTATTTATTGGAAGGAAATTTCTTCCAACAGCCCTAACCCTAACCCTAACTTTTCAGAAAGTTAATTATTGGTTCTGAACAGGTGCGAACCAGCTGAATCCCACCACTGTATATATTTCATACTCAAGATATATGTATGTATGCAGTCTACACACAAATGCTGCACACATACACATATGCTGAGTTCCTTGAAATAAAAAAGTAGATATTTATAATAGCATAGAATTAATATAATTAAATTAAAAGCTTTAAAAATCCATTTTCCTTTGCACTAGGTTTCTCCCCTTCAATTTTATCTTACTCCACCTGTAACCTCTCATGCTTTTCATGCAGAAAAATTTGCTGTAGAAAATACTATATGGATAAACAAATTTAAATTATTTTCTTTTTCAAACTGGCCTTTTCTTTGAATGAAAAGGATGACCATGACCTGTCTTCAAACAATAAAAAATTATATACATTCAAATATACCCTTACTGCTATAAAGCAACTGAATGTGTCATAACATACATTCTATAAATGCACAAAGAAAACACAAGCTAGTACAATTAGAAGAGGTTAATAGAAAACAGAATTGTATCACTTTTATGTACGCTCCAATATCTTTCTGACTACTTCTTGTTTATCATCCTCTCATATTCTTTATAAACTTTGGCTGATGATACTTGAAATGATGCATGAATAAGTTAACAAGAAAAGGAATCATTTATCTGAGAATTATGTAGCCATCACAATGAGCCCTAATGAATTGTATCCCAATGTGCATACTCAAAGCTCATTTAAGACAAGGAATTAGAAACTGTTGTACAGAACATTGGCTATAAAGCCAAGGTGTCAGGAATCCAATGCAGGTTCTCCATTCCAGCAAGAACTCAGAGACTCAGTGGTAATCCAAGTTATAGTTTTTTAGAGACCCTATGTTGGCACACTGCCATAATTCTAAGTCTGACTCAAAACTTTCAATTCTTCACAAAAGAATATTACACCCATCTCCTTCTGATCACAACATAAATCATATTGCCCAATCCGGATCAAACAGTTGGTGCCCAAAGCACTCAAATTAAACTGGATCATCCCTCTGGCTTGACCTTGACTTCTGCCAACTATGCAGAAACAATTATTCCCCTGAGCAATAGCACATCCCTCTCCCATTTATGAATTGGCAGTTTAAAAGCTAGAATAACATTGATGAGAGCTGGAACAAGAAGCAGCTTTTAGAACTGACACAAGGTACCCATTGTGCTATTTCTTGCTTTCCTACTAAAAAAACAGGGGTGGGATTCAGCTGGTTTGGACCAGTTCAGGCAAACTGGATGTTAATTTTACATCTGGTTCAGTGAACTGGTAGTTCCAACGACTGGCTGGCCCTGTCCCACCTCCACCCTGTCCTCCAAGGTGTCCCCACACAATCCATTTTCGATCCCAGGTAAATGCAGGGGGCACGTGGAGCCCAGGGAGGTGGAAAACAGGCCTCCCAGAGGCTAATGTAGGGCAAAAATGGGCCTATTTCTGGTCCACAGAGAGCATCTAGAGCTTGGGGAGGTGTTTTTGCCCTCCCAGAGGCTCAAGGAAAGCCTCTGGAGCCTGGGGGAGGGCATAAAACAGGCCTCTCAGAAGTTCTGGCAATCTGGAAATGGGCCTATTTCTGGCCTCCAGAAGGCCTCCAGAGCCTGGGGGAGGCCGTTTTCACCCTCCAAGAGGTTCAAGAAAAGCCTCCAGAAACTGGGGAGGGGGGAAAAAACACACAACAAAAATGGCTTCCTGGAAGTTCAAGAGGGGCAGAAATGGGCCTGTTTCTGACCCCCAGAGGGCCTCTGGAGCTGGTGAGGGTGTGTGTAAATGCCCCCCGTGCCATGGTGCAGGAGGCTGACTAGGCTAAGTTTACCATGGCCATGCCCACCCAGCAACCAGGCAGAGAACCAGTTTCTAAAATGTTTGAATCCTACCCCTGAACAAAATCCTGAAATTGCAGAAGTAGGTTCAGCACCCCGAAATAATAAATTACAAAGAATTTTCATCAAATAATCTCAGAAGAGAAATGTGCATAAGAGAAGCAATGTTATCTCACAGCATGGGAGCAGTGCACTTATTAAAAATAAGCAAGGAGAAAAATGCCTCTCAGCATTGTGAATAATTTAGAGGAACTGAAAGATTCTTAAACAGGAAAAAGTCATACTATGAAATAAATTTGGTATAGTATATTTATTCTAAAAGTTGGAAGGTTTACCTTGTTTTCATGAGAAACGTCTCTCTGGATAGTATCCCATTATGTTGCTCTGGGTTTGGATACCTCAGTCTGCTTCCATTCAAACAAGAAAACTGATAGCTATTCATTGTGTATCAATCAGAATAGAGCTGGTAGGGCCTTTGGAGGTCTTGTAGCCCAACCCCCTGCTGAAGCAGGAGACCCTTTACCATTTCAAACAAGTGACTGTCCAGTCTCTTCTCAAAAACCCACAGTGATAAAGCACCCACAACTTTTGACAGCAAACTCTTCCACCGGTTAATTGTCCTCACCATTAGGAAGATGGAAGATCCTTTAAGGAAGATCCTTAATTCCAAGTTTCTTCTCTCCTTGATTAGTTTCCATTAATTGTTTCTTGGCCTGCCCTCTGGTGCTTTGCAAAATAAGTTGACCCCTTCCTATTTGTGGCAGCCTCTCAAATACTGGAATAATGTCCCTCATAATCTTTCTTACATCTACATTAGTCAAATCCAAACCCTGCAACTGTTCTTCATATGTTTTAGTTTCCAGGCCTTTCATCATCTTAGTTGCTTTTCTTTGTACTTTTTCCAAAGTCTCTACATCTTTTTTGTAATGTGGCAACCAAAAATGAATGCAGTATTCCAGATGCAGTATTCCTTACTAAGGCTTTATACAGTAGTACTAATACTTGATGTGATTTTGATTCTATGCCTCTGTTTATACAACCAATGATCGTATTAGCTTTTTGGTTGCTGCCACATACTGCTGGTTCAGTATTTAA
The DNA here is from genome assembly GCA_032468015.1 of Mimophis mahfalensis. Taxonomy (NCBI): domain Eukaryota; kingdom Metazoa; phylum Chordata; class Lepidosauria; order Squamata; genus Mimophis; species Mimophis mahfalensis. The sequence goes on from JANHFR010003470.1 coordinate 63,987, forward strand.
GTGATTGTCCATTAGGACTCCAAGGTGCCTCCCAAAGTTACTGTTTTTGAGCCAGATTTCACCTAATCTGTACTTGTATCTTTGTTTTTTCCTGGCTAGTAAAACCTTGCTTTTCTCCGCATTAAATTTCATTTTATTGGATGAGGTCCATTATTCAAGTCTGTCAAGATTGTTTTGGATCCTGAGCTTGTCTTCTCGGGTGTTGGCTAGTCCTGTCAGCTTAGTATCATCTGCAAATCTGGTAAATTCCCCTTCTATTCCCTCATCTAAGTCATATATGAAGCTATTGAAGAGTATTGGACCTAAGATGGAACCTTGTGGTACCCCACTGTTTTCTCCCCTCCATGTAGATGTAGTACCATTAAGGACTACTTATTATGTATGATTTTTCAGCCAACTGCAAATCAATATGGTAGGGATATTATCTATCCCACATTTTTCTAACTTACTAAGAAGTAGATTGTGGTCTACTTTGTTGAATGGCATGTTGTGTATTGGAACCGAAAAGTGAATACTGAAATAATGTAATAAATATTGAATATTTTATCTATTGAATATTAAATATATTGAATATTATATATATATTCAATTATATATTCAATCTCTACAAAACATTGAGGGGAAAGTGGATAAATATAAAATCTGCCAATGGCTTACAACTGGAACATTAAAAAAGATACGAAGGCTTGATTTGGGTTGCTGTTGTGGTTTGCTAGCATTCTGCGGAGCTGGCAGCCAATTCTGATTCTGAGGAAGAACTGGGGCCAGGCTTGGATGCAAGGGAAGGCCTGGCATAAGAAGCTATGCCTGAGGCCGGGCCATCTGCTAGCTATCAGTAGTCATCTGTCTCTGATATCAGTGGAGCAGAGGAATTAGAGCCACTGATTAGTGCATGTATGTGCAGACTAATTAGCAGGCAACAGCAGAGGAAGAAAGGGGCCACATGTGATTGGTGAATGGCCACTCCCCATAAGATGTAAAAGGGTAAGAATGGGGAGGGACACTCACAGAGAATAATTTATTACTTTGAACCAAGTCTTGTGTGGTGTTTCTGGAATCTTGTTCCTCATTGAGAAAATGGCACCTCTGCAACAAACTTTGGACAAATAGTGCTTGTTTAAAACTCCAAGTGTCTGTGTGAGTACGTTATCTCGGTACTTGGCAATTTGCCCAGAGAACGTGAGTACATTATCTTGGTACTTGGCAAGTTCTGCCCAAACCAACTGTGATAAGACATGCTAATTGGGTATTTGCAAAATAAAAGGAAGTTTGCTTTAAGAAACCTGCTGACACTGTCTGTTGGAAGCCTAGGACTGAACAGCTGTTAAAAAACAAGCTGTTCAAATTAATGCACTTTGCTCTTTTTTTTCCCGGTCTGTGGAGTTTCTGAATTGATTTTCAGATAAAATAAAAACAAAGGTCTGCAAAGGTGTAATGATAATGCCACCAACTACAAAATGTTTTCTTTTTAAAAAATTGGCCGGCATTTCTAGTCAAATGAAAGGGTGACACATTTTCTACTGAGGCCCAAGGAGCATTATCATCCACAAAGCTTGATTTTGGCAATCAGTCTCCTGAGTTTGGTGCAGAAAGAGCGCATAGAAACCCATACCTGTCAAGTTTAAATTCTAAAAATACATGAATTTAAAAAAATCTGGAGCCACGCCCCTTAATTTGCATAACCTGACCTTGCCAGTGATCCTCCGCTGGTATAAGATTTGTTAAATTTGTTAAGTCCAAAAGACATTGCTTTCTATTTTCTTAGAAGAAGAATGAAAGTAGAAGGTGGAAGGTCTAACAACTGGGGAAAGTAAGGTATGTCAGGAAGTTCAGCATGAGTAATGGCAGCATATTGTAATTATTAGTATTATTACTAATTCTTGGAAGAAAGGTCTGCCAAGAAAGTTTGAAATGACTTCTTCCCCTGGTTTGTAACACAGCTTTTCCTAAAATTTCCTAGCATGGAATTGCCCTTACATTGTTAGCAGATAGTATGTCTTCAACCATTCCTAATGGAAACATCATGAAGTTGACTAATCCATTCTTTTTTAACTGCTTGTGTCAATGCATATTATTTGCTTTAGGATTTGATTTTCCTATTTACTTAACTACAACTAGGGGAAAAGTATATTTAGCCATGTATGTGGCTAAATTCCACAGCAAGCAGCCTTCAATTAATTAGCATTATCCCTTGGGGAAGGGATAGGATCTAAACACTATGAGACAAATACTTGTGTTAACAGATGAATAACATAATATATCCATGTAGCAGGGACCCAAAAGATTTTATCTGTCTTTATGTGTATGTAATCTAAGCTGCCTTTTCTAGTTAAAAACCACTTGAAAAATCATTGCTGATATTATTTTATTATTTATTTATATATTTATTAAATTTGTATACCGCCCTTCTCCTGAGACCCTCAGGGCGGTTTACAGGGCAATTAAAATCAAATAAGTTACAAAAGTTAAAAATATATTAAATTAAATTAGAAGTCCCAATAAACAAACATATAAATTAAAATAATTAGAATCCTCAATCTAGGCCGGCTAGTTTGAAAAGCCATGTCTTTAGGTCTTTCTGGAAGGAGCGGCGGTCGGGAGCCATCCGGAGCTCCACAGGTAGTTGGTTCCAGAGGGCGGCTCCCCAACTGAGAACTCTCTCCCGTGGTGAGCCACTAGCCGACACTCCTTAACCGGCGGCATCTGAAGGAGGCCCTCCCTATGGAAGTGGACTAGGTGGTGGGAAGATGAATATATTATATTATTAATATAATCATCCTGGATTCAATATAAGTAAAGGAAATTCTGAGATCTAAGTGAAGATGCTCAAAAGCAGTCACATAATATTTACTATTAACCATAAATTAGTTAAGTATTTATTACAGTCATAGAGGAGCATAAGATAGATGGGGTACAAGCTTTATAAAAATAAATGTCTTAATCTAAAGATGTAGAATTTTAGAAGGCAGCTTTAGCAAGCCACCCTGCATTTTGATCCCACCCCCCCAAAAAAATCCACGTGGATAGGAAATATAAAATGATTGATGATATTATGGCAAGTCATGTGATACTGAACATGCTACTGAGGAAGGGCTGAGGTTGATGTTCAGGATATGGCTAGATTAAAGCCTTCAGGGTGTCTCTTCTGATGTTACTGTATGTGAAAAGGAAATCTAAAATTGCATATATAGAATTATAGTAGGAATATGGAACATAAAAACATGGACTCATAAATGTTCAACAGAGTGAAATATGAAATGAAACAACTTCAGATTGACTTCTTAGGTATTAGCAAATGGAGATGGATTGGGATAAGATACTTTCAGTCAGAAGACCATGTTGTTTATTAATCAGGGCATGAAAAATGAAGAAGAAATGGAATGGAAGGATGTAGTGAGAATAGTTCTTGGCTACAATGCAATCAATGACCAAATAATATTGATTAGACACTGGACAAATCTTTAATACAATAATCATTCAGCTTTATGTACCAATCACTGATGCATAAAAAGAAAGGTTGATGATTTTTATTATGTTCCATTTGAAATTGATAGAACATGCAAGCAAAATGTAGACTTGCAGTTGGAGAATGGAATGTCAAAAAGGAAACATAAAAGAGGAAAATGTAGTTGAACTGTATGGCTTAGGACAGTGATGGCTAACGTTTTTGGTATTGAGTGGCCAAAATGTGCATGTGTGCGTGGAAAGCTCCAAAATGCAATGCGTGCGTGTCCTCTGTGCATGCACATGCATGAGGCCCATGCCCCCCACATGCATGGCAGTTCCACCACACATGCACATACACCCCCCAAATGCCAGGTCGCTGGTGGGAGGGACATGTGCATGTGCAACGGAACTGAGCTGGGGCAATGGCTCGCGTGCCCACAGAGAGGGATCTGCATGCTACCTCTGGCATGTGTGCCATAGGTTCACCATCACAGGCTTAGGAAATGGAAATGGAGCAGAATTCATCAACAATTTGTTCCACTCCAACGAGTTGTTCAGAGTTAATGATATGTCTATATATGGACATTATCTGTTGAATTTATTTCACTTTGAAACTTAATTAAAAAATGTCCTTATTGTAATGTGCATTTAAAATGCCTGACTAGGCCTTGGTCACAAACACACTAACAAGTTGGAGACAGCCAGTCTGCTGCTGGGCAGATCTCAACTGGCCTGGAAGCATCATGTGATGTATCAATCATCATTAGTATGAAAAGGTATAAATACATGGGGCTCAGCTCCCAGCCTCATGGTGGCATTGTATTAGTAGCAGCATGCTAGTGTGTTGGCTCCTAGCCCTAACCTTTACTTTCTGTTTAGTTTCTGTAATTCTGACTACCTCAATGTAGATAGCTTGTAAATAAACCCATCTTATCTTGAACCTTCGAATGCTGTGGTCTCCTGACTTTGCCTCTGCTAGGATTCATCGATTCCTCATTCACCCCCTAGTTGCAAGATTTTCCTATAGCAGAGTAAAGACTGCTCTGCAAATATTTAACATTACCATACGGCATGTACAGAAATTCTGTTCATCCAGAGTCACAAGGTTATTATCTCTCAAGTCTTCCTGTATTGGCCCTTAAGGACAGCTGAGGGAAAGGCATGATATTTTGCCAGAATTAAAGGCTCCTGACGTTTAAGTACTTTGAGTATCATTAACTATGTCAGAAGGAAGGCAGAATATTTGTTGGATTCACTAGCAATATAGTTTGTGATCCTAGCTAAATCAGTTTTGCTCTGTGTCTGCTGCACACCGTTTAATAAGTACTTTGGCCTGATTGTAGCCCATGCTGAAAGGAAAACCTGGAGAAAAGCCCAAGGATGAGATTTGTTAAACAGAGAACTGTTAAAGAGATAGTAGCCTTCTGCATCAGGGCCATCTTACAAATTATAGTGATTACATCCATACCTAAACTTTCTATGATATCCTTGTCTTGGCCAAAAATAGTTGTAGTATTTTTCTTCCCTATTTTCATTCTGGATAAGTTTGTATGAAGGAATAAGAATATCCAATTTTCTTATTTCTTTGTTAAAAGCACCACATCCCATTTGCCTTATAGCACCCTGCAGTAATCAGTATGCTACTAATGGAGATAAATATATACCATGCATTAAAGTAGTTGTACAAAAAAGTACCCACTAACTATTGTAAATCATTTGTGGGGTTGCTTTAGTTTTTCTTTCTTTCAGGCAGCCTTCCGTGTGAAGCCTCAAAGTAATGATATAATCAGTTGAGCCAATCTTTTTGAGCATGGAATGAATGTAAAACCATGCAGAAACTCAAGGTGCAAATGTCTATAAAGTGCAAATCCCTCAATATAAGAATATGTAGAGCAGCAATTAATTTGTTCATTTGAGATGCACAAAGTCAACCCTTGTCATTTCCAGCAGGAGGACCATGTGGCTGGAAGCCAGGAGCTGCTTTCCACAGAAAATGGAGGTTGCTTTTGTGCTTGGCAGGTCTGCCACTTTTCCTCTGCCCTAGCAATCTACTGTGTTAAAACTGGCACACTGTTCCATTGACATCCAACCTGCTTTTATTTTACAAAACGTTTTAATAAAGCTAGCAGATAATAAGGAGCAATTATAGCTATGCAGTCCCAGCCCTGTAATTAAGGCTACATAGAAAAGTTATCTTAAGAAGAATGCAGAAAGCTTCCCTGCTGTCCACCAACGCTATTCTCCTCCCACAATTTAGAATACTCCAACTATTACAACTGCATAAAATCAAATCAGATGAATAAAGGGAACACAAATTGATTTGTTCTTGCAGGGAAAAAGGTACTTCTTCCATCCAGACTGCTAGCAAGTTCAAAATGTTTTTGAAACATTTAATTAGCACTACAGTTTGCATCATCTACAGACCTTTTTTTCAAATCAGAAAATAACTGTATATTTCACTTTCTTTCTTTCTTTCTTTCTTTCTTTCTTTCTTTCTTTCTTTCTTTCTTTCTTTCTTTCTTTCTTTCTTTCTCACTTATCTTTTCAAGATTTAATTGCTTATCCCAAAGGTGCTTTTTCAAGAGGCAACTGGACTTGTTTTTCTTGGTTTTGTTCAAACAGCCCTCTCTCAACAGAGGGCGATGGGATATAACCTCACCTATCGCCAGTCTACAACACAGGACTTCCACACCTATCTGCACTACATAGGTGATCCTGAGCACACAGATAAATTTCCAAGTGAACTTAATGACTTTATAAAAGAATGCAAATGACTAGTTGTCTACAAGGAATATAAATCCTTCCATTCTCCACGATCCAGTCAGAGTTGAAAAAGCCTTTTGGACAAGAAGCAAAATATCTTTAAAGAAAAACAAGAAAGTCCAGTTGCCTTTTGAAAAAGGACCTTTGGGACAACCATGACCTGGATGACTGAGAATCCGCATAGTCACTTTGATTGCTTAGTGCAACACAGGATATCAAAAAGGCTATTGTAAGTCTGAAGATTTTTTTTTTTTCATTTTCATACAATAATCTTCCCAACACAAGTACCAAACAGAATGAACTAACAATCTAGGACAGTCAGGACTGCTTTGTGTTTCTAGCATGTATAGATTTCCCTGGCATTGTATGCCATGTGCTAAATAAATAATCCATGTTATAACTTCAGTCCCCTTTGTGCTTCATGGTTTTCTTTTTTGTAAAGCAAACACAAAACTAAGTTTTGTTTCAAATGTTATTTGTTATTTCTGCATTTTACCACAATCAAAAAGTCTATACTTTGCCATTCACATACATCAATAGAAATGCAATTAAACATCACCAGTAAAAGACTCTAAACAATTAGACAAAAAGAACACAATAATTAATCAGTCAGTTCATTTTCCAAAGACTATTTCAAATAACCATTTTAATAGCTTGTGGAAAGCCAATAGAAAAGGGGCAATCTGTATTTATGAGACAAGGCTGTTCTAAAATGTGCACGCACCCAAAGAAAATGTTTGCCTATAAGAATACCTCACCTCATGAAAATAGGATGGCGGGTGTGTGTGGATGGTCCAGAAAAGGTTCTCTGCGGACATCTGAATCCATTGAACCAAAATTGGGTGACAAATATATTGATGCAAGTACAGTGGTCCCTCGACTTACGAATTTAATCCGTTCCGAATGCACATTTGTTGGGAGAAAAGTTCGTAGGGCGAAAAGCAGTTTCCCATAGGAATGCATTGGAAATGGATTAATTCATTCTGGAGCCTAGGAAAAAGACCCAGACACCCAGTTTTTTGTGCAAACCTCTTCATCAAGTGCACTTTAAAGGCATGCAAATGGCACAGCAACAGAACCTTTCAACAATAAATATTTACAACAAGACTTTATCATTTGTTTGGGACTGGGTCGTAAGTCGAGGAAACGGCGGCTGACATTCGGAAGTTGGGGAAACTGTGGTTAAAACCGCCGAGGGTATCTCTGTTCAGATGTTGAAACATTCGGATGTCAAGTGGTTCGTAAGTCGAGGGATCACTGTACTCTAGAGTCAAGCAAGACCGTAAATATAAGAAACAGCACTTTGAATTGTACTTGGAAGCTAATAGGGAACCATAGGTGTAATGTACTCATGTGTTCTAGCATCCCCTGATAAGTATTTATTTATTTTTTATTTTAATCCCATTTATATCCCGCCCTTCTCTGAAGACTCAGGGCAGCTTACAATGTGTTTAGCAACAGCCCTCATTCCATGCCTATGCCTGCTCATTAGGGCTCTCGCCCCCCCGCAAGCGACATTTTACAAGATCAGCTTATTGCCCCCACAATCTGGGTCCTCATTTTTCCTACCTCGAAAGGATGGAAGGCTGAGTCAACCTTGTAGATGGTCTGTAGTCATGGAATGTATCGGAATCCCATAATGTGTTGGAATGGCATCATAATAATTTCTTCAGTTTTCTTTTGTGTGTTTGTTAAAGGGGAAAGAGTCATTTTCTATCTTTTTTCTTCATTCCATTTGAGTTTGGTGGCTCAGTGGCTAAGATGTGGAGCTTGTTGATCAGAAAGGTTAGCAGTTCAGTGGTTCGAATTCCGAGCGCTGCGTAACTGCGCTCCCGTTACTTGTCCCAGCTTCTGCCAACCTGGCAGTTCAAAAGCATGTAAAAATGCAAGTAGAAAAATAGGGACCACCTTTGGTGGGAAGGCAACAGTGCTCCATGCACCTTCAACATTTAGTCATGCTGGCCACATGGCCACTGAGATGTCCTTGGACAGTGCTGGCTCTTCAGCTTTGAAACAGAGATGAGCACCGCCTCTAGAGTTGGGAATGTACTGTACACTTTAACTGGTTGAACCTAGAAAAAAAAATGCAAACAGTGCATATACTTTAGTCATATAGAAAATGTTTCAAATAAGTACTAAAGTATATGCACTGTTTCCATTTTTTTTCTAGGCTCAACCAGTTAAAGTGTTCAGAAGGACAAATGATATAAAAGGTAGCATTAATCCAATTAGCAACTTGATTTTCCTTCACATTTAAAACAGAAAAATTGGACGTTCTGGACATAGATCTCTTACTATATATTAATTATCATGGATAGTTTTCTTTAATTTTTGTTAATTTGTAATGTGGTTCACGGATGAAAAAATAACATTTCAAGAAGTTATCCTATAAAATACAACTGAATGATTTATTTATTTATTTTTGCATTACATAGTGGAAGGTATACATGTCATGTAACAATTCATTAAATCAAGTCATTATTATTGCATATAAATTAAACAGAGATAACTAATGAATTTGGGGTATGATAAATTGTCATAAGTTTAGTGAAGTATGCCACCTATAGGTCTTCTGCATTTTAAAAATAACATCTCATTCTAACCAATACTACTCAACTCTCTGTGTACGTAAGAGAGACTGTTCAGTTCTTAATCTAGGAAAGCTATTTCATGTTGAATTGTTGTCTTTTATCTTACAATTTAATCTTCAATTTAAGTCCTGGCTTTAAGTTTCTCCTTGTCTAATCTTTTTGGCATAACACATAAGGAGACCCTTCAGACATACAATGTAATATATTTTTCAGATAACTTTCTAGTTAAGATTCTGAAGCCATAAGCAAACATTTTTGCGTGGACATAGGGACTAAATTTGACCAGAGAATTCAGAATAATACCCATTAGTCATTCATATTTCTCAATGGTCTTGGGTTCAGTAGATAGAAAGTAAACATGTTAAGTAAAATGAAACACTGTAAAATGAACTTGTAAAATATTCCTATAAAGAAAGGGGTGGAGGCAAGAGAAACAGATAAAATAATTCACAGTTCATTTCTGCTTTTGAATAAAGTTAACATTGAGAGGCTTGAAATAATAACAGGATAGTTTTGGATTTCCTGAGGGCTACATTTATTATTTAGCTCTACAGTTCCTACTATGATTAATCACTGTTATGGTGGTTAGGACTACAGGATTTTAGAATTCATAGATTTCCCAGATGTGTTCCCTCAGTGCTAAAAAAGCAAAAAAAGTAAATAAATCCCATTTTGTATATTCAGAATGAGCAACATCATGATATGATTTTAGCAAGAAAAGCATATGTACTTTGTACCATTTACTTACTCTCTTTGATGAGCAGAGTAACCCACTGACAGGATCTTTACTACTTACTAAAAATATTTTCAAAGATTATCCAAACGACATCATCTGGATAGACTACTATAATGTACTCCCTACAGGTGTAAATTTAAAGACTATTCAGTAAATTAGCATACAATGTAGTTTGAATGTGTGCCACAGATGACATCCATTTTTATCCACATGTGGGTTTGGTGTCAGCAGTTTTCTAAGTACAATTAAAAGTTTTGCTGATAAACTTTACTGCTATAAATCAGTGATTTATAAATCAGCTACTTTAAGAGGTATGGACTTAATGCTGAGAAACTTTGGAAATTGAAATCCATACTTCTTACAGTTATTGAGAATAAATGATTGTGCTCCTCAGACTACTTCTTTCATATGGAATCAACTCAGCTACATTATTTGTCTTACTTTAGATTTCAATAATGAATATATTTCTGTGGAAGGGAAGAATTGCTGCTCTTCCACAATGCCTCCCACTTTATGAAATAGCTTTTACCAGTGGCCAAATTGGTACCAACCCTGGTGGCATTTCACAAATTGGTTAAGACAAGAATTTTGAAAGTTGGTGTTGTCCAATACAGATTGGAGGCCTCAGAATGTAATTCTTATTGTTTAATTTTTTATGTTGAATTTGTATTGTGGTTTTATATGACAGTAAGCCCCGATGAGCCTTAAAGAATAAAGGAAACTAATGAAGGAACCAGCAAAGATATGACTATAAATTGCTATTTGCTTCCATTATTACAAGGTAGAGTCAGCTTGGTAACAATTGACACAGAAGTTTAATTTGGAATAATTTGAAGATAGTGAAGATTGCCTCTAGAATACTCTAAAATAAAGTCATGTCCTTGAAGATTATTAGGATCTTTTCCTACTATAAATTGGAAGGGCCTCTTACTAGAGAGTCCGATCCTGAGTCAGCAAAAAACAAGCATGAAATTTGTGCAATTCCTATACTACTTTTGTTATCTCTGTTCCAGATCACTGCTGGTTCCTTGCATTTCTTTCATCTAAAAGGGTGACATGGAAACTTGGCATTTTAGCATACTCTTAGAAATTGTTGAAATAAAGAAAAAATTATATAGTGATTAATTTACAAATATAACATTAGTACAGCTAAAAATTATTTAAGCACTGTATACAAACATGCAAATAGTTTTTCTTTTTATCTTTGAGTACTGAGCTTTTTAAAATTACCATTGTTAGAGCTAAAACAAGTACACACATAAACACATGTGAACTGATGTGCAAATAATATAATCTAGATGTCATTGCTAATTAGGATACTGACACCAAGACATTAATGCTGAAAAAAAGAAATGGCTAATGCCAAGAAAATGACATGAGTTTATGGGGTAATTATGAATTTATATCTATCAGTTCTGATTTCAGGACTGAATGTGAGATTAGAACATGGTGGGATGCTTAAACTACAGTTCTCTATAAAGATCATTTATATCAGCTATGTATTCTTCACAAACAACTCACTATCTGTTTTTGGTCCTCTTAATGTTTCTGAACTAAAATTCCCAAGAGCTTCACCCATAATGAGGGATACTGGTATTTTTATTTATATCCTGAGGGCAATAATGTTCTCTACTTCACAGGGATTCTCTTCTGTTCTCTTCTGTTCCATTAGAAAACTTTCAGTGTTTACTGACCTAAGTAACTTGACACATTCCAATCCAGCTTCTGATCTGAAAAAGCCCTTTAAAATATACTTAAGTAATTATCCCGGAGACACATTTTCCATCAATAATGAAAAAAGTGTTGAAAATATACAGGTAATATTTTAAGTCAGATTTTTTTAAAAGTGACAAAATAGCTGATATCAGTATAAAGTTCATTTAATTATAGCTACTGATAACTAATGAATCAATTAATTGAATAATTCTCTAAAAATTGACTTTTGAAAATTCATTTTGTATGTTGTTTCACCTGATTGTATTTATATTTAATTGTTATTAAACAATTGATAGATTAGTAGACAAAACAATTAATAGACAAAATCACTATTGCAGAATACAGAAATGGATAAAATTGAGCAAAAGATCATGTAAAGTTATATTTTCAGTTCTGAAGAAGAAGAGAAAAATATACTGAAATTTTAACCAGTTATTAAACAAATCATTGATGATATTGGATATGATTTAAGGGTGACATTGACTATTCCCTAAGATCATCTCTTGGATGCTTTTATTCCCTTAGAGGACCTGATGAGATAGCATTGGCTTTAGAGTATCTTATGGTATATTAATAGCGTATAAAAATAACATTTAAAGTTGCTAATCAATTACAAAAATTAATTTTTTTTGGTAAAGGCTCTGTTTTCAGAACTGGAAACTTGTGGGTTCTTCACAGCCAGATACATATATAGGCACCCACACAAGTTTACACCACTTTTTGATAGAGTGCTGACAAAAGTGTTAACTTGGGTTTTAGTGGGATATAGTTGTAATAGAAAAGGAAGGGCAGCTGCTAAAATGAGTTTAAAGGTTCCAGTGGTTTGTGAAGATGGACTGTTGGTTCAATCCAGAGAAAGAGCAATTCTTGATCATAAGTTTTGAAATGGAAAAAGATTGGCTGTTGATGTAATCTGCTTATTGCAAAAGATCCCTCTAGGGTTGAAGATGGTGGGAACAAAAGAAGATAAAAGTTTAGTATTGCCAGTTTGTGTTACTGAAAAGAAAGAAGGTATGGAAACTAATAGCTGTAAGACCTTTCTTAATTCTAGAGATTAGGAACTGCATGAGAATAAGAATAACTAGTATTACACATTACATATTAAATTTGTATTTTCTGCTCAGAATTGCTCTGAACCTCTAGGTTGGTATAAAGAAAAAAGGGTTAAAGCCCTAGTCCCATCTTCAGTTGGGAGACTTATCAATAAATAAGAGGACAACATTGCTCAAAATTGAATGTTGGGCAATTACCAGACTTTAAATTGTACCTGCAAAGTTTAGCTGTAAATGCTTTGTAGTTTGTCATCATTTTTTTTCTGGCAAAATGTGAAGAAATATTATTTAATATGGTGTTTTCCCCCCATACATTTTGGTTTGTTATCACCTTTGCTGGTTTCTTTAGATCAACAGTGATTTTCTCCTTGAATTGCATCTGGCATTAAGTATATTACTTTCTCTGAAGCACTGCCATTTCCCCTGCTTTGGGTTTTTTTTTCACTTGCTTGATATTTTTAATACTCATTTCCTGTCAATGGTCTCTGAACTTCGCTATTCTCACCAAGCTGTACCTGTCAGAGGAAAAGAAATACATTACTTGATTCTTTTTTTTAAAAAAAAAACATTTTTACAATACATCAAGATAAGAAGGTCCAGGAATACAAACAATACCTGAAATATTGTGAGATTAGAAAGATATAATTAGAATACAGAATGCTGATTATATTCTGACATTTTGCAACAGTATGAATTTAGTCATGTCAGATATTGGTTATGGGATTCCCTAATACAATCAGTTGCTTCTACCGTATGTCATTCTTTAAAATACAACTTCCTCAAATAAATATAATGAGATTTCTTTCAAACAGAAAAAGTATACTATAAAATTAACAAAATTGGTCTAGCATTATTTTAGTTATTAATATATATCGAGTTATTCTGAATAACATTTTTGTCGGAAGGTAAATGATATGTGGCCTTCTGACACATTTTCTGAAATTGTTCTTTCCAAGAAGTTATGGGTGATATAGACCATACATCCTTGCTAATATAACAGCCATATGCTAAAATAAAATTTAAAAAGACCTCTCCATCTGGAAATAATTTTCAGCAGTTCAAATCCAATATCAAGATGTCTTTCAGTGTAATGTCTCTAGCTGTTTGTAGAATGTGAATTTGCCATTCCCTACCAAAAGTCAATGGTTGCTATAATAAATTCTTGACATATAAATTGAAATATATTATTACTCTAATTACCAGATTTTAACTACCTTTTCAGTCACAACCCAAGCTTAAGGTTAACTTTTCCCCTCTCCAGTCATGTCTTCCTCTAGGTGTTCATTTCCATTTCTTACTCAAGGGAGCCACCATTTTACAAAGACATTTCGTGGTTATGTATTGAGTATGACTATATGACAAGGGGTATGGAACGCTGTTACCTTCCCAGTGAACTGGTACCAGTTTATCAACTCAGAGCTGGGGTGAGGAGGGGGGGGGGTCACCATGTCAGGTGATGTTCAGCATCTTTAACCCATACTCTAGAGTCTAGAGCAGTGTTTCTCAACCTTGGGAGTTTGAAGATGCATGGACTTCAACTCCCAGAATTCCC
>JANHFR010003470.1:107125-118547 GCA_032468015.1 Mimophis mahfalensis
AGGGCCCAAATCATAATTGGAAGAAGTGGTTCACCTGAACCGCCCCTAAGCAAACAAATGGTTTGCCTGTACCGGGCTGAGCCAGTAGAAGTCCACCCCTTCCTTATTTATCCTTAATAAATCCTTAATGACCAGTGAAAACAAAGACATTTATACTCACTTCTACCAGCGCCATTATTTTAGTAATAGAATTATATTTAATTATGCCTTAATATAGCACCTTATATTATACTATTTTTAGTAAATAGAAGTATATAGTTTCATAAGTGGTAGAGTATATTTTACACTTTTAGAATAAATTACATGTGTGTGTGTGTGTGTGTGTGGTTTTGTTGTTTGTTTGTTTGTTTGTTTGTTTGTTTTTAGAATCCAGCTAAACAGTTTACTTTAACACAAGAACATTAGATTATTTTAGGACATCAGACCAAATCTACTAGGAAAATGCAGTTTCTATAATTCTTCTTTTGATCACAGTGAATTTTTATAAATGATTTTTGAAATAGTTTAGAAATATCCTGATCATCTTTTGCCCATCCTTACCGTAGACCAATTAAAGCTAGCACCAGGATTTCCTGTTACAAGATATGGTCTACCGCTGCCTTCTTCTGCAAATAAGCTTTTAACCAGGTTATGTAGCTGAAGGATAATCAAAGGAGAAGAAAAGGTGGTACTTATCAGACCCTCCATAGAGAGTCTATAGCATCTCAAGTAAGGCCTTGAACTCTTCTTGAAGGCTCAACTCTTTGTTCTCCTCACCAGAGAGTACCTTTAAAACAGCACTTCTTCTGTTCTTCAGCAAAGCAAGGGAAGACAATAATCCTGACAACAGAAGGCACTTCCTGCTGTGAGCATCTTCAAACATTGGTCTTCTTTTTCTTTTTCACCTTTCATCTTTTCAAGAAGGGAAAAGCAAGGGACAGTGAGGTTTTTTCAAATTCTTGAAAGGATTCTCAACTTATGCCATAACTAATTTATTAGACTTTAAAGTGCCAATAAACTTTTTAATTTTATACAGAATTTAGCATTTCTATGAAAAAGAAGATAATGTTGTTAAAAGACCAAGGGATTTACCTAAAATTTATATTATGAACTCAAGCCTCCTGCATCACCAGTATTTTCAGAGCCTTAACATTGAATTATTAAGAAATTCATACATTTCAAAAACTGTAAAAATTAAACTGTGTTTAGAATCAGTTAATGCAATTTATTATTTGTGGTTTAAAAGCAGATAATAAGAACTTGACAGTTTGGGGAAGTTTTGAAGCAAAAAAATCTGATCTGTGTAGTTAACACTTAATAAAAAGGTAATGAAAAACAGTAACAATCTCCGAGACACATTATTAGAGAAAAGAGAAACATGGGGAAGCTTCTTTTTTTTTTTTACTAGATATTTCTATCTTAAAAGAAAAGTGTCTGTTTTATTCATATCTTGGGAGAATAAACTATGGAGGATATCATGTTCTTTGAGTCATACTGCCATGTGAGTGTGATTAGTTCTCTCAGAGAGTCAGAGAAGCCCAACCATTTGTAGCTTTCAAAGCTTCCAAACAAAATAACAATATTCCAAAACCAAAATATCACCAAACTGGAAATATATTTTCTTGCCACTAAGAGGCAGTGCTGAAGAAGTAGGTTGAGTCCCCAGCCGGCTCCAAAATAATAAAGAAATTTCATCAAATAGAAGGAAAATGTTTAGCATAAGAGAAACAGCTTTCTTACACTCAGCATGGCAGCAACACATTTATTAAAAATAAGCAAGGAGAAAAATACCTTTCAGCATTGTTAATAATTTTAAAGAACTGAAAGAGTCTTAGACAAAAGTAATACTGTTGCTATAAATTTGCTGTAGTACATTTATTCTAAAACTTGGAATTCTATCTTGTTTTTATAGGAAACATGACTCAGGCTGATAGCTCATTTAATTATTGTGGGGTCAGACACCTCAGTGCTTTTTTACGCAGAAATAAATATTTAATACCATCAATACCCAGGCAATAATTGTGATTTATTTATTTGTTTGTTTGTTTGTTTGTTTGTTTGTTTTCCCATTTATATCCCACCCTTCTCCGAAGACTCAGGGCGGCTTACAATGTGTTTTTAGCAACAGCCCTCATTCCATGATGCAATACACTGCTAAAATTATTAACTGGGCCCAAGCTGAATTGGACAGTTTGCGCTGAAAAACAAGAAAAATGATGATTATTCTCCATGCACTACATCCCCAAAGTGATATTGATAGATTACAGCTGACCCACATAAATGAAAACAGAGTTTTATTTCAAATTAAACAAAACTGAATATTAAAATGCTGTGATAAATACACAAACAGAAAGCTACCAAAGAAAAGGATTATATAGTCAATTTCCACAAAAGTCCAAAGGAAACTGGATAAAGATAAAACCTGACAATAAAAAAACAACAACCTAGAACTGGAATATTAAAAAAAGAAACTGAAAGCTTGATTCCGGCTGCTCAAAATGGCAAGCGATTTGAACTAATGCAATCAAGGTCAGAATTGAAAAAATTGTGAAATGATTCAAAGTACAGATTGTGCAAAGAAACAGAAGAAACACTAGATCATGTATTCGGCTCATTCAAGAAGATCAAACAAACTGATTATAAACAACAACATAGCACAGTCACTAAAATGATTCACGCTACATTTATAAAATTTATTATGTTCTGATAAAGAAAAATTGGTGGAAATGTAGAATTGAAAAAGTAGTAAAAATGAACATGTTAAAATATTGTGGAATTTCTGAATGCAAATTGATGAAGTGTTGCTTAGTAACCCAGATTTAACTCTGTAAAAATCTTATGAAAAGAGCAAGTGGTTATCAATACATACTGGGTACCATACAAAAACACCTTGGATGGTACTTAGAAAATCCATGCATTGACAAAATTTCCATCTATGAAAGGAAAAGTCACATTGCTTGGATGTGCGCATGTATTACACTCATACATTATGACATCCTAAGTGCTTGGGAAGAACTCAGTGGTATAAAGGTCAACATCAAATGGCAGCTGTGACTTCATATTGATGTGAACAGGTAATAACTATGGTGGGAAAAGAAAGCAAAGACAGCACCAACTGTAATAGGCATTTGGGGTGCAAATTATCTGGAGCACCACTTGAACACCATAAATATTGATAAAATCACCATCAGTAATTGCTTAATTTTACTTGGAACAGCTTAAAGCCTGAAACAATAACTATTACTTGGAATAGTTTACAGCTTGCAGCAATACCTTTAACACTATTCCAGGTTCTTGAGAGGGACTCAATAAATAAACAAAAATATCAAACACAGTCTAAACTGTGATTTGGCTGATTGTGTAACCAACAATTATAACGATACCTCAATTTTGTATAATTCAAGACAAGTACAAACTATTCCCACCGACTACTTTCTTTCCTAGAGCAATCCTATGAGATCATTTGAACTAAGAGACTGTGACTGACCCAAGGTACATTCATGCCAAAGGTGAAAATATCATTAATCAGAATTTCTAAGGTTAAATCTCTTTGGATAATGCTGTATACAATTTAGAAATATCATTCAGCTGATTTCTCAAGGGATTAATCTGTTATTTTCCCTTATCTTCTTAATAGAAATGTGTGTAGAATCAAATCTATATACAAAGAACAAAATGAAGCTAAGTGATCAAAATCTGCAGGAGTCATTCACCTTATAAACTGAATGTAATTTCATTTCTAAAATCCTGTAATATAATTAGCAAACTAATATTCAGGTAAAGCCAACATGCCTTTTCTATGTTATAAGAACAAGCTAGCTTAATTTGCCATATAAGCCTATTATAGGAGAGCAGAAATGGAGATTTAAAAGTTCACTTACATCTGTGGTTTTATTAAGCTTGGTTTTCCCAAAGGAACTCTCGGCTTGCCAAATTACAATTGCAGAGACCTGCACTATAGCAGTTTTGACTGTTATCCCATTTGTAAAGTTTGCTGTTGTGATAAATACATTTTATCACCCACTCTGGTTTATTATAGGAATAACTTTTTAACTACTTGTAACCTTTATCAATATTTTGTGTGCTAATCAGTAGTGGCAATAATGATTGGTTTCTAAACTGAACGTTTTCCTGTTCCTGTTCCCTGTTTTCCCATCCCTGTTCCATACAGTATTTTTGTGTGTGTGCATTTTAATCTCTTTTTTATATATAAATGTGAGCTTGAAATCTGCATTTATAATTATTCCTAATAATGCAGAACAGGTATCTTGTTAGAGCATTTAGCAACATGCAGAAGTTGCTAAATCCCACATTTGGCTATTTGTTTCTGTTTCTCAAATAAATAATAGTTCCTATGATGCAAGGTGCTAAGATCCTTGATGTTCAGGTACTAACCTCTTTAGGTTAGTAAATTGTTTATGGGAATAAAGTTTGTTCAAGAGGAAGCAAAAACTTAGCAATCTTTTTAAATTGTGGGGAGAGGAGTTTTTGTCATCTTACTTTAAATTGGTTTATAATATTATTTTGTGTATATATTGTTGTTAGCTGCCTGGATTTATTTGTTTAAGAGGATGGTCATATAAATGTCCTAAACAAAGAATGTCAAACAAAGAATTATGTCACAAGCAGCAATCAAAAGAAAGATTTTTTTTTAAAGTACATTTATCATTTATCTTTATAGGCTTGTGCAGAAGAGACATACTCTGAGGTTTCAATCAGGGGGAAGAAAAAGCAGCCATTGTCCTAGCTGAAAATTCTGGCTACAGCTTTAACTGGAACAGAATGCTCTGATGATGGTCATGTCATATACTTGTCATATTTCAATTAAAGTATTGTAATTACACGAGAACACCTTTGAAAAATACCTAGACACTTCACCTGGTCTGCAATGTAGACACTTGTATGCTTCCTGACCATGCATATAATGGCCACAAGAATTGCACTGGGTGCTAGCAATTTTTTTCAATGAAATGTAAGGCTCTAATTGCTACTTTGAGTGCCCTATGTGTCTCAGGACATGGTATCTACTAAGGGTCTCTGTCACAATGATGTACAATAGAGAAACTTGTCTCTTGGCTTTTCTGGAAGTTTTATAAGAGAAATTGGGATCTGCTGGTATGTATATCAGTTTAAGACCAATTAATTGATTCATGTATTAATTATTTATTATTAATGTATTTTTGTATGTATTATCATAATCCATTTTTATTAGTAACAGGTAAAGGTTACAGGTCATGTGACCAGTGTGATTATAATCCAAGGCACATGAAATGTTGTTACCTTACCACCAAAGTGGTATATATTTATCTACTTGCTTTTACATGCTTTCAAACTGCTAAGTTGGCAGGAACTGGGACAAGTAATGGAAACTCACCCTGTCATGCGGCACTGAGTCCTGAACCCAAGCTGTCAGCTTTACAGCTGACAGCGTCACTGTCTTTAATTGCTGAGCCATCACAACCCCCTCCCTTTTTATTAAATTGGTGGATAAATTGTAGAAATGAATTCTGCTTTACTCCAATGTGGCAAAAATCATAAAGTATTGATGTTTGCAAATATTATTCTTATTTAACAATTCTGCATTTGAATGTAAGACTGTATATACAAAACCAGTAGGAACCCCCAATATATGTCCTATATATTTATGTTTGTTCTGTCTGTCTGTCTCTGTCACTCTCTCTCTCTCTCTGTCTCTCTCTCTGTCTATCTATCTATCTATCTATCTATCTATCTATCTATCTATCTATCTATCTATCTATCTATCATACTCATCTATCTACTCATTAAACTAGGATCCATGATGTACAATTAATATTCATTGTGAGATTTTTTTACTATGAGGTGCTATGCATAATTATGTTTTAAAATAAATGACTGAACACACAATTCTCTTATATTGCCACACCTATTTTATTGAAAACATACTCCACTAAAAAGTTCTTGCTGCAACATACAGATTTTCAAGGAGAATGTGGACACAGCTGGATATCTAATGGTTAATATAGCAAAAGGCAGAGAGATAGGGGGGAAAACGTAGTGTGAAAGGTTTTAATCTGCTCCTAATGAAAATCATGGTGATTTTCTTTCTATTTGCTCTAGTTGTATTTTCTCTTCCTAATTACCTCCAGGCAGCTGAAATTGTTTCTCCTAATCATTTTTACTTTTAAAAAGTTTAGTTTCACAGCTTGACTTTGAACTTCATATTAAAAGTTTAGTTTTAAATTTAAGAAACACAACCTTATTCAGGCTACATACAGAGAATAATTATAAACTCACACAAATTAAATCTAAAGGTAATGATTAAGATTATTACATCATAAAATAATTAATGAACAGCTATAATTAGTTAAGTTTATATTGTTCTTATGGAATTTGGAAAACTATCAAGTTTTAAAATATTCTACCCTAAAGGCCTTTGTTTTCTTATAAAGTGATATAAGCATATTTTAATAATATGAATAGTGTAAATGTGTTTCCTTTTACAGGTGGAACGATCTTTGATTTTCATAAGTGAAAAGATGGAAGGTACTGCTTTGAAAATTCCTTATTTCCTCTGTAGCCCTCTAGATACCTTTACACTCTATGAAATATGAGTTGCAGAGAAAAGGTGCATCAGGAAATATAAATCTGCTCATGGAAGCTCCTTATTGGTTAAAGAGCATTCTGCATGTCCAAAAACACAACTAGATACGATGTTACTGTATATAGTTTACAATGTTACCATTGTCAGGTTAATATATCTACTACTTTAGATGAGACATTATTCTTAATGTGATGAAATTTTACACATATTCAGGTTCAAACTCCATTATGAAATTCCTGCAATTTTTTCTTCTTTTGGTAGCACGAGCGTTGTTATTCTAAGTGCTATACACAATTTCAGGTTCACGTTGGAATTTATTGGATGGTGCTTATTACATCATCTGATGAAGAATATATGATTGCTGTATATTATGCATTGATACTTACAGTATCGCCAGCATTCCATTAGTAAGTACTAAAAAAAAATAGGAACACTATAATTGAAAACATTGGCTCAATGCTTTAGAAACCTTAATACTTAAATACATTTTAATTTTATTTGTGTTATGAATTTGCCCTTGCAATATGAAAAGTAGGACTAGAAGACCTCCAAGGTCCTTCTAACTCTGTTATGGTTGGAATACAGGAGAATGCAATCAGTCTTAAATTTACACAGCATGTAGGCAGTTAGCATGTTATAGCAATTTACATGACTGTTGCTTATGCAATTGAAGCCAAGACTAAATACAGTAAAAAGCTATTTATGGCTAGGACTGTTACAAAAGCTGTCCTGTACAGTATTTGTACTCTTTCAATTCTCCACCAGCTAAATACAGTATCCCCTTCATGGATTGCTGACTTGTCGTGGCGAAGGGGCTTGCATAGTGCAGTGAAATTATGAATTATGCCGTGCAGGGCCACCCAAGATGGACAGGTCATAGCAGAGTGTTCTGACAAAATGTGATCCACTGGAGAAGGGCAGATGGGGCTCATTAGCCTGGGAAGGCAGTTCATCTAGGGGAAGGAAAACTCCCATTTCAAACCTCCACTGCCTTGTGACAATATCTGTTATGGAAAAGGCTTCAGGAGTCAACCTTTGTTGCTCCCCGGAGGGCTCCTCATGACTTAAGCCGAATAATGAGTATACCAAACCAGGTTTACTCGGAACGAGAGAGCAAAGGTTTGACTTTGCCACCCCCCTTTATTGATTCAGGATAGAAGGGGTGGTACAGAAATGAAACAGGGGGCAGAGCATAGGGAGGTAACATATTTGCATAATCACGTAGTAATAAGGCACATTGTTCATTGTAAGGCAAGCAAGCAATGGATACATAACCCAATTCTGACAAGGTTATTTTCCACATGTGGTCCAGCTGGCTTGCACCAACCTACACACACATGGGATCTCCACAAATCTTGAGACTAAATCTGGAGCCAGAGTCCCGGAGGCAGTTCGTGATTGTGGGCAACCACATTCTGGCAACTCCTGCAACGCAGCTGGAGCCAGTCATATTGGCACCTGCCATTCCATTGGGCTATTTCAGCAGCATGGAGAGGATTTGCTGCCTGGGTAACAGCCTATTTTCCATATTAACTTACCCTGGCTTCGTGCTCTGGAGAGGCCACTCCAGCTTCGCCTACAGCATTGGAACAACATGGGAAGTAGCAGTTACAGATTATAAATCTTAGCTCAATTGGTGCAGAGGATGATGACAGGGGTGGGAGAGGTCATTGTACCTCATTTGGCAGCTACAGCCATACCAGATGCTGTTCCAGAACCTCAGTTCAGAGCACAATACCACAGTCTTCCAAGACTGAAGGATGCCAACTGAAATACAGTATGTGACTTGTTTATTTTGTTTGAACACTCACATTTTGGTACTATTTCAGTATTTCAGTTAATGTATCAGAATCCAAAGTTCCATTTTAGTTCTTAAATTTGAATTTGCCAGTACTGTATTTCTTGAAGTTTATTACAAGCACAAATATATAGTGCTCTATTTTGTTTTCTTTTTATTCTAAACAAGCTGAATAACATAAGGAAAGTGGCATTGTAGTGGCCTTTGGTACTTTCTTCTCATTCTTTTCTCCAATCTAATTTTCTTCTGATATTAGTAGAGAGGGAGGGAGTCTGCATTAGAATATGTATACATTCAGAACTAATAGCTTTGCATAGGAGAGAAGGAGTTGGACCAAAATGAATCTACATGTATTATTTATTTATTTATTTATTTATTTATTTATTTATTTATTTATTTATTTATTTATAAATTTTACTAGTATTACTTTATCATTGTTATTAAGGTCTTTTGAAATGTATAAATTAATATTATGAACAATTTTAATCATATATTTCCAATATTACATCTTATCACATCTACATATTTGTCCAATAATATAGAAAGTCTGCCAAGTAGAAGACTGGAACACATAATCTAGGGTGGAAGACTGAAGGTAGAGACTTGTAAAGTCTCATCCTAGATTTTGACTAGTAGTTCATCTGAAGTGCTACAACCGTTAGCTTTAAGTTTCATTACTTCCTTCTGCCTTCAGGGTTTTTCATCAGAATAGGACCATAAAGATTTTGAAAAACTCCCCGATTTGCTTATGTTGGAGTTCCATATTACTAATGCTTTTATTTATGAATTTGACCTCCTTTTGCAGATGCACTTAAGCATGGGGAAGATGAAAAGACAACAATGTGGAAAGTTTTCTATGAAATGTAGAGAAAGAAAATTTTGTTAAGGAAAAAAAATGCTGCTAACACAGTTCTGAGTCCCAATGATGTCATGAATCTGCAGGTCCCTTGTGCCATTCAGAGACAAGATAGAAAGAACCATATAGACTTTATTTTTTTAAGCTCTCAGGGAATATATAATTTCCTCCTGCTACTTCCTCGCATCAACCCCCATGATGTGGATTGATTTGAAAGAAACCAAGTGTCCCAAAGTCACTCAACCAAATACCATATCCAAGAGAAAATTTGAATTCACAGTCCCCAGTTTCAAGTCCAGCACTTTAGTATATTGAACCAGCTCTTCCTATTAATAACAAACCAAATCATCATCATTATCATTATTATCTTCATCATTATTATACTGAATCAATTGACTTTAGGAAGACATTCTGTTCACCAAATGTTATGGATAGTAATCTACAACCTTAACATCAAAATAATTACCCTAATGTAAACTAGCTGGTTTCTATGCCTAGGGAAGATCTCTCTCTGTGTGTGTGTTTGTCTGTGCATGTGTCTGTGTCAGTTTGTGTATTTATTAATTATTGCACTTTAACTATATGAAAATAATGCATGTATGAACTTGTACTGATACTGAAAAACTGATTTAAATTCCATAGGGACCCAAGTGATACTACAAGTTACAAGTTGAAATAAAATTGGATGACATAAGCAGTTATTTTATGAATAATTAAGCTTCTTTTGAGTTTTAAAAAACTAAATATCTAATTTTAGATAATAAGAAAGAAGAAAAGAGAGTGGATCCTTGTTTCACGACAATCCAGAATAGATTCCACTTTTTCTCTCAATACACAGTGTGCTAGCAAAATCAATTTATATCAAAATGCTTGTGGATGTCAGAATGAATATTTTTCCCCATTCCATTTTAGGAGTTTGGTAATATCATCTTACAAACAGAATGCCTTATTTCTGCATTACATTAGAGAGTTTTAGTTTTGGTCCTTATGAAAACTAGTAGAACATTCCTGAAACTGTTTGGTTTTATTTGTAGAATGTAAATTGTATCCTAAATGAAGTTAAACAATGTAACCAGAAATTTGAAATCCTTATCCTTCAGTCATCAATTAATTTATTTTAGTCTTAGGACTTTTATCCTGATGATGACTTTGCAACACCATTTTTGTAGTAACCAAAGATGCTGTAAAACTTAACAGCTTTGATTTCCCAAACCTGATAACTTTGATTTGGCAAATAGTTAATCTGATAGCATTCTATATTTAGTGGATGCAGATTCAAAGTTTAATATACAAAATACTCTCTTTTGCATATTAAAACTTTCCTGACTTTTCACCTCCTCAGATATTCTTGTCACATATTATTTAGAATAATACCCAAAATTTATTGGCAGAAAAGTGATTTCTCCAAATCATGCCAAGAGAAGGAAAAATACTCCAAGTTCTTTATCAGGTGCAAGCAGCCAAAATCCCCTTTGTACAGGCCCTAATAGATATTTTATTGTATTATAACAATGTTACCAGACTGTGGCTTTTCTTGGGAAATGGCTTATATATACCTAAAGAATTGACCTCAAATATTTCCTCCATTAAATAGTCCTTAATGTCTATCTACTACCTCAAGATGGCAGGGTGGGGGTGGGAGTGGGCTCTTTTAGCTAATGGTTCCACAGCATTCCCCTAAGTGATGACAGTAGCATTAATGCTAAAATATTTCAACGAAAGGAATTACCTCAGGATATAATTCAATGGGATTTATTTGTCAAGAAACTACTGATCACTAGAGAAAGAAATGTCCAGCTAAACATGGATGATTAATGGAAATACCCGTAGCTTCCCATTATCAAATATATTTAAGATTCTTTTTCAAGTAAGATATTAAGATAATTTCAGTACTCCATATTTGTTTCCAATTCTGTTGTACTTAATAAGTAGCTCAGTTCACGGCATAGGGACTTTCTTACATAGATTTAAATATTAAATTTATTTACAGAACTTTGAGAATTATTACCAAAGGTACCATACCACTATTGTCACAAGTAGTAATATTGATTTTCATGGTTTTTATTTTAAGTCCTGTAAAGTTTCCTAGAGTCTCTTAGGTTCCATGTGACAATGAAATCTCATAAATAGAGGTTCCGCCGGGCAACTTCCGGCCGCCGGCTGCCTAATTTGGCAGCCCCGACCAGCCGGCCCGTAAATCGCTGAG
>JANHFR010003471.1:58192-68756 GCA_032468015.1 Mimophis mahfalensis
CCCGCTCTTGCGCGCGCGCGCGCGCCCCGCCTCACCGGGAGAATCGAGCGCCCGGACCGTTATCGCCCCTTTCCCCGCCGCCTTCGTGGTCTCGGTTAGAAACCGCTCTAGCCTGGCCTTTCTTTTTTCTTTCTTTCTTTTTTTTTTACATCGCTCGATGGTTTGAGGGATATATATATATTTTTCCCGCTTTCCACCTTCCTTGCACGCATGCGCTTTGCAATAGAGCCTACTACCGACCCTGTTCAGGCAGAAAACTTCCGGGTGCCTCGGAAGATCCCGGAAAGACGAAAAGGCTGCGTTATTGCTCATGCGCACGGCCAGCGTGGCTGCCCAGGGGCTACTACGCACCCTGCCACCACCTCCTATAGATGGTGACCCTGCTCTGACTTGTACTTACTAACCAGTGAAAAGCGCTGATCATGGTCACATTTGTATGTTGCGTGAATCTTATATACGGCTAATGCAAGGCGGGTTGGGCTTTGCAATTAATAGACCTCGGTTTTGTTAGCGCCTGCCTGGTAACCTTAAGCTAGTACGCCGCAGCAATGAATGCAATCTACTTCGCATCCATGGAAGTGAATGGTGTCCTTTTCTAGTATATTGGGGCAGCTGTCTTTACCCCAAGTTTGCACGGGTAAACTAAGATTCATTTACAAGATCCATTGAATTGCGCGGGGCCATATCCCGGGGAAGAGAAGATTGTGCTCTGCGCCCATATTAAACACATAACTGGATTTCTTATCTAGTTGTCATTTCATGTTTCCTTAAGTATAAACCCTGGTAAATTAAAGGTCTGTTTAAAACTCTTGATTTAGGAGCCAATCCTATCTAGGCTTAAAGTAATTGCATAGAATTACGTCAGCCCTGAAAGCCAGTTTGGTGTGGTGGCTAAGGCATCGGATGAAAAACAGGGTGACTTAAGTTCCAGCCCCACTTTAGGCAGGAAAGCCAGTGGACGATTTTGGACCAGTCACTTTCTTACCTCTCCGAGGCCGGCAGTAGCAATGCACTTCCGAAAAATCTGACTTGATGGCAGTGCAAAAATGTTAACTATGAAACAAGCCCTTTTGAAACCTGGTGGGTTTTATTTTAGGCTCCTAACAATTCTACCCATTAATTAAGGGAGGGATGAGTAGGATGTAGATTAAATGGAGAGGGGTTATATACTACTTACATTGTTAGGTATTTCTGTTCATTTTTACTGAACCTTTGAAGATTTAGAGATCAGTTTATAGCAAGGTGGTGCAGCGTGTTTAGCACTTAACTGCCAGATGCCTGTAATTAGGCAAGTTCGAATCTCATCAGGCTCAAAGTTGATTCAGCCTTCCATCCTTCCGTAAATTGAGGACCCAAGATTGTTGGGAGCAATAAGCTGACCTTATAAAAATGCCGCTAATAAGCAGGCATATACAAAGAATTAAGGCTATTGCTAAACATATTGAATTGTGCTTCTAAAGATTGTAAGCCGCCCTGAGTCTCTAGAGAAGGGCGGCATATAAATTGGAATTAAAAAAATAATGTATTGCATGGAATGAAGATGTATTTCTATTTCAAGAGACAAAATGTTAAATATACTTGCTGCAAATGAAGGAGCTTCTTTTTCTTACTATATCCTTTTGGAAGGTTCCTCTACACTTAATATTTTTGTATTAGGTTCCTGTATTTTACCTGTTTAAGATAATTTTTTATTACATAAGATCTTATCTATAGATAAAGATAAGATCCATATGGGAAAAACAGATATTCTACCCAGAGCCCTCAGATTTTGGGGCCTGGTGATCAGCAAAAGACATTGTGTGGTCATGCCCACAAAATGGTGTCTGGGTGGTGGGCCTTGCTGGTCATAAAGTAGGTGTACTGGGGAATTTGCCATTACAGAGCATCAATTTGAAGAAAGCAACCTGCTGTCCCCCTCTATTCCCCCCACTTCAGTCACTCCAATTTACTTTTTAATTATGTGGGTACACTTTCAAATAACTGATAGATTGATCCATGCAGTGCTTTACAATGCTCAAATATTTCAGAACGTAGCATGTATGTAAACCAATCTTCCTGGGGAGGAAAAGAAATTTATCTGTAGAAAATAAGTGAAATTCCCTGAGCAAGTGCATTCTTCCCAAGAAAACAACTTAGCAACGGATACTATGTTTATAAACTATAATCAACATAGCTCTCAACCTATTATAAATGCTTACAATCAATGTGTAACATAATGATTTAAAGTAACCTTTTCAACTTGTTAATCAGGTGGACTACCAGAAGATTGAGAAGAGGAAATACCATTTTTAAGAGGAGGAATTGGGTAACTAAATACCAATTAGCTCATTACCCAGAGCACATCAGAATACTTTATTCATTTGATTTGTAAGCATTTAGAAAATAGATTGCTTGCAACAGCCAGCATGGATTTATCAACAGTAAATCTTGCCAAACCAGTTTGATACAGATTGAGCAATTTAGTTGACCAGAGGAATGCAGTGAACACAGTGTACTTTGATATTAATAAATCCTCTTATGAGAATCCAGTAGAGAAGATGAGAAAATAGAGTTGGACTATGCCCTCTGCAGATGGAGTCAGATTAAACAATTGTACTCAACAAGTACATGTTAATTTATAATCAGATAATTGGATGGGAGACACTGTGGCTGAAGCTGGTCTCTAGGGTCAGTTAATTGCACTGGCTTTCCTGCTGCTCAAGAACACCCCTGCCTTAAATTGCTTGATTCCATTGCTACAAGGCTGCTAGATTTTAGAGCCATAAATCTGGAGTGGCACAGTTCATGGCAACCTTGGATATATACTGAATTATAGGTAGCCTTCAACTTATGACCAAATTGATCCCAAGCAAGAGAGTTTTTTTCCATTTTACCACCTTTCTTGCCAGTTAAGTGAATCACTGCAGTTGTGAGTTGTTAATCTGGGTTCCCCGTTGATGTTGCTTGCCAGGTTGCAAAAGGTGGTCACATGAACCCAGACCATTGCTAGTCAAACACATGCCAGTTGCCATCTGAATGTTGACCATGTGATTGTAGGGAAGCTACAAATCCTCTGGAAAACTGTAAGCCTTCAGAAATTTTGTAAATTTCTATTGGTCAGTAAATGAATGGTTGTAAATTGAGGACTATCTGTATTGAAAGCGTGCCACCTGACCCATACTTGGGGTCAGACATTAAATGTTTCAAGACAGATGACTAACCTGAAAATTACCATCAGTCCTTTCTTATGGTCAGATTGCTTTTCAGCCAATGCTGTAAATTTTTTGCAAAGAATTTGGGCCTATTAGATTAGTACGCTGTTGGCAACTAATGGAGCCTGGTCCAATTTATTGCTTGTGCACAGAATCAAATCTGGAGCAGGTGTGTGTGTGCGCACACGCACACTAGGACTTGCCATCTTCATAGAGAACCTGATATACTGAGATTTCTTTTATTCTGCATTATCTTAAGTATAGTGGAACCTTGGTTCATGACCACAATTGGTTCCATAACTTTGGTTGTGAACCGAAACCAATTTTCCCATTGGATTGTTTGGAAATACAATAGATCTGCTCCAGACCGCTATATATTTTTGAAGCACACAAATACAGTACTGTAGTTAAATATGCCACACAACGCAGTGTAACAGTAAAATCCTTTAATACAAACACCGAGAAAACCATGAAGAGAGAAAACTCTTCTGTCGGTTGATTGTGAGCGAGAGGTTGCTGTTTTGCAGGAGTCTGCCTCCGCGATGGAAGGATGCTCTCCAAGTGTTTTCGTGATTTCTGTCCTCAGGAAGTTTGGTTGTGAACCGAGGATTTCTTTGTGAACAGAGTCAAACATTTAGCTGATTTTTTTTTTGGTTGTCAACCGAATTGGTTGTGAACTGAAGCCTTTGTGAACTGAGGTTCCACTGTATGCTTTCTTGTTAGTACTTTTCACCAACATTTCTAAGTAGTTTTGTGAGTGTGCCTTGGCTTGCCACAGTTTTGGCCATTTTGAAAATAATTGAGGTAACTTTTGGGAGTCAAGATTCATTTTGCAGTGAGGGTACATGGGGCCAGTCAACCCAGAACTATTAAAATCAAGACTATTAAGTATAATTTCTTACCTGACAACACCATATCAAGTGTTCCTTTCCTATGGAAGATCTGATCAGGATAGGAGGATTGGATTTCCACAATGGGTACAGAACGGTGAATGCAATCAAAGCAATGAAAATGAAACTACATGGTCTTTTGAGCTTTTTATTTTTATACATTTTTGTATTAAAAAGGAAAAAGCATAATTACCACAAATTACAAAGGACTAAAAGCACTACTAGAATAATGAGTCACATCAGCCTATAAAGCAGATACTCTGAATAATATTACTGTTTATAATACAGGCTCTCATTCAAGTATTTTACAATTTTTCCTCTTCCTTTCCCCCCTCCCCAATGTGATGATCCTAGCACATGGGTCAAGAATTATATACTATTAACAGGAGATGGGATTGTGCATGGTAGGCTATATTAAGATCTTTTCCTCCCAGGTGATATATGGTAACAGTTGTTTTTAAAGATTCCCGCCCCCCCCCCAAAGAATAAATATAGTTGATAGTGAATACAAACTCTTATTTGGTTTGTCTTTAGCAGCAAGCACACACACATATGCATCCTGCTCATGGAAAGCAGGTACACCAGATTTTCTTTTCTACTGTGAGAGAGTTTCACCTGTGTACAAAACAATCATGGTGCATTTTCCAGATTGTTCATCCAACATTTTCAGCAGCTTAATACAGACTTCAGGCCAATGAAACTCCAAACATCATAGTTGTGCACTACTGCAGGAACCAAGCCAACAATTTTAAGGGGAAAGATTTGGCCATGCCTGTTCCAGGCATGTCACATAAATGCTATTATCAGAAAAAGCGGTCTTGGAGGGCAAAAGCTCAAACCAAGAACATCATATCGTTAGCTGTGGGATCTCAATGGCCCAAGCCATTTTCTTGTACCATGATACAGAACGTGGAAAAGAGAAGAATAACCAAAAAATATGAGTCATTTCTGTGAACATGAATACATGCAAAAATAATGTCACCAAAGAAAAGGAGGGTTTTAGAGGGCCAGACTTGGAAGAACAAAATCCATAAAACCAAACAGGAATGGGTAAGCCCATGCCCTTTTCATGTATCCAGTCATAGAATATGCTCATCACAGATAAGTCGGTCCTATGTTCAAGTGTCTTCAGAAAGTGAAAATGTAAACTAGCAGAAAAGGTATCTGTAGATATTTTTTTTTAAAGCGTCCAAACCCATGTTGCTGAGATGAACTCTCCCATCCCCAATAAACATTTGAAACTGATTTTTT
Source organism: Mimophis mahfalensis (assembly GCA_032468015.1). Taxonomy (NCBI): domain Eukaryota; kingdom Metazoa; phylum Chordata; class Lepidosauria; order Squamata; genus Mimophis; species Mimophis mahfalensis. The sequence continues at coordinate 63,525 of JANHFR010003471.1, forward strand.
AAAGATGGTGGCATCTAACAATACTAACTATACATTCCCTCTTAAGCCTTTCTAATCGTTTGACAAATCCAGGTTTTAGAAAATTGATATGGATAGACAGAGACCACCAGAATTTGTTGTATTAACACATTTGATTGCTTAACAAAAGAAAATAAGCAAGGCATAAATAACTCCCAGCCCAGCCCTGTTTAAACAAGTAAACAAATGAACAAAAATGCATGGCAGCACTCGAAGGTTTTGGTGTTGTGTATTAATAGTACAATCAAGCTACCAGGAGCAAGAAAGGCAAATACAGATCTTTGCACTATAACTGGAAAATTGTGAGGAAGAACAAAAGGGGGTAGAGAGACATGACAGCACCAACAGGTAATAAAGGTCACTTACTTTCCTGTCTATTCTAAGCCATATTTCAACTTCCCCTTCTACCTGACCATAAAAGTTTAGACCTATCCAGAATGACCACAGTTATTTTTAAAATGCCTTTTGCTTTGCACTGGGAAACAGAAACTTTCTCAGATTTAGTAATCTCAGACATCAGGAAACCACAGGAAGCTTCTAAATCCCAAATGAAAGCCTGTTCCCAGAAGGTACTTTCACACATTATGAGAGCATGATACTCACAATTTTATTAACATCCACTCACTTCCCAACAAGATACTTGAGCCTATTTTTGCCAAAGAAATCTCTATTTATAGCATTGGTGTGATGCCTTCTGACTTATGGGTAGCCTACAATTACATAACTACACCATATTCTACTGATGACTTTCTAAGCTGGTGCAGGAGTCTGTCATCAATAAATCTTCGCAAACCTTCTTTCAGTGATAAATAACTTCTCTCAACCAGTAAACTTATACAGTCCAACCTGTAACAGTCAGACTGGCAAAAATCATGTGGCATTCTTATAGGTATCACAGGTTTTTAATCACTAGTTGTTTTTTTCTCCTGCAATCTACTACTGCCGCCTTAGTGCTCCTCTTAAATCTGCAAAAGTGACTTTTGTATAACCACACACAGCAGCGCTCACATTCAGAAGAGTCCAATTCTTCAGGGTTTGCCATAACAAATGACCAGAATTGCTTCTAAGAATGCTTTTGAACAAGTATCCATTGGTTTTGACACAGAAGCACTTGCTTCTATCTGACAGTTCCCAAAGGTATGGTTTATTTCATGTTGCAACTATGATGCGTAAGTTTACAAAGTTTGCATGGCAAAAATTACTGATGACCACTACATGGCAGCATATCTTGTTGTTGCAGTAGTCCTAATGAAAATACAGGCATTCCAGTCCATCTGCCTAACTGCCCATTGAAATCCTGGGATAATAAGGATTTCAGCCAATTCATGAAATGGCCACAATATTCCCAACTGTTAGTTCCATTTTGGCATGGTTCTCCTAATGCAGCATACTTCGCAGTATCACAATGCCATTGCACCTGGTGAAAACAGTGGAATGCTCATTTTCTTTTCTCATGCCTTAATGACAAGACGAAGCTTTGTTACAAGTGACACAGTAAAGAAAGAAAGCAATACCCTGATGCTATTCAGTCATGCTAGAACCATAGGGTGTGCTTTATGTGGCCACTGCACTATCATTCATGAATACTCTGTGGCAAACTCTCATTAAAGCAAGCTTGATACAGCTAAAAACAGTAACATCAGGCAGCACTAACCCTAGGCAGAAAGTCCCATCTCCTTAGTTATCTATGTATTTAGTACCAAACCATCCACAAGAGGTTATAAATCAATGAACCGCCCTAATATCACTCTCCCTGAAACACTAAATTAACGCTTATCTGCTCCAAACAACTAACTGCAGGACTTAAGGTCTGTTATTGTCTCACAAAAGTACTTTCCAGCAGGTTAATATCAAGGATACACCTGAAACATGAACTCTAAAATGTGGAAATAGCCAAGGTATCCGACAGTTCTGGCAGAAGAATTCACAGAAAAGATGTAGTAAGCCTTTGCCCCACTTTTTCTAGGTGTATGAGGTGCAGGGAATGGAGGATACCAATTCTCAACATTACAGAAAAGGCCCTCTGCACATGCTTTACCAAGGAGGGGGAAAGAAGAGGACTGTTTTAACTTATGTCATAGTACATAGGACCACATAAACAGTATTGCACCCTTTTACTACCATTTACCCCCTTTTGGAGCTATATGGTAAGCAGGGATGACATAATGAACTTCCTCCCCCTGCCAATTTTTCTGCAGAACACCAATAGTACATTAGGAAAGTTAACAAAATGCAGGGAGAAACAAACCAGGTTGTCAAAAACATGATATAGCATGTATCCCCTTCTCTGCTGTTCACACCAGTAGTTCAGGACAGCTGTTTTCTACATAATTTCAGCCATGCGAATAGCCTCTGAAAGTTCCAGCAGTCAGCCCAATAGCAGCCAAGATAAGCTTGGTGCTTTGTATAAAGTGGTGTGACACAACAGATATGGTTCCAATTCATGAAGTGATATTTTTTTTATTTTTTATTTTTTATTTTTGTCTGTACATGTGATGCCTGCAACTAGCCAACAGTCTAAACAGCAGCATCCTTGGCAACACGGTCATTCCAGGGAAGGGAGGCAGATTATCATAGCTATTATTAGAAAGAATACAGAAAGGGAATCTTCTGCAAGTAATCAATACGAGTAAGCTACCTCAAATTCAGAAATGATTGGACATAAAAATCCTAATTTGTTTAGGATAAAGCTGTTTTCCTGTGCACGTATTCTTCAACCACATGGATGAAAAGCAAGGATGTATGCCTTCAGACCCTCACTCTTGTGTATTACTCTTTTCCTGGTGCAACTGCCTGTCTATCCTGGAACAGGAAGTTTTCATGAAACAACAAATGAGATCCTGGCCTAGCCTGGCCTGGTTGGAGAGAAAAAAAAATGGCGGCGCACCTGGAAGTTAAGTGAAGCAATGGCAGATGCAGTTGTAGCAGAAAGGACACTAAAACAGTTGATACACATACATCAGCATCAACTACACAATAGCAGAAGTTGCAGGCTGAAGTGCCCCAGTATCCCCCTGCTCTGGAGAGAAGCTGTTCGTGTGGTGTGAACCAACATTCAGCTAGATCTCAACAATATTGTTCCAGTTGATGCGGATCACAGCTGGGCTAAAGGGAAGACAGTCATCAGCTACTGCAGACAAGAGTCACTGAACAGGAAACAGAAATATATCACAGTCTGGCTGATGCCCAAGGAGATGCCATTTTCCCAAAATGCTCAAGTCAGGGATGCCTACAAGTTCCCAACTCCACAATAAGGCAACTTATTAATTTTGAAGGAAGGAAGCAAAAGAAACAGATTTTTTTAAAACGAGTTTTTGTGTTTTGTGTTTTTTTTTTTTTTAAGTGAAAGCTGTTTTAGCCAAGTCTTAGCATTCCTATGCGAGGGGAGACACTGTGCAAGTTTATGTTCTACCCATCACGCAAAAGAACTGGGCAAGCCCAATGTAAGTGGGCCCACTTTTAGCCAGGGTCCTTTGGTTCATTTCCAGTCGTAGGTGTCTGATGGAAAGATGAGCAGCATAGAGGAAGCCACAACAGAAGTGGTGGTGATAGTAGCAGAGACTCCTCTTGTGCATTGCTATATCCAGAAGGGCCGATGCCTGCTGAACTTCCAAAGCCAAAGGCGAGTTCTCCAAATAACACTACATTGTTCGGTCCAAACTTCCAGCTTGCCAAGTGGGCTGCATAGATGTTAAGTGTTCAAAGGGAGGAGAAGGAGCTGGATTGTGAGGCTGCATGATGCAGAGTAATTTTGGTTTATCCAAACAAAACTTCTATCAATAATTTAAAACTTGATATATATATATATATATAATATATATATAATATTTATATTTATAAAAATCTCCCCTTTCCCAACCCAACCTAACCCCTGAAAGGCGCTAAGACATGAAAATGTGAAGGTCTGGCTCCAATCAATGACTTAATCACAGCGAGGAAAAAGATGTATTCAACTTGGATCATCTTGTTTTTCCAGCCAACAAGAAAAATCATATGCACTGTATAGCCCCACCTCCCGAAAGCAGCCTGGTCTTGAACTTTGACATTCCAACTCCCTGCCCCCTTTTCCACTGGTAGTTCTAGTATGTCTACTTCCCCACTGTTTGAGTTTCCACCGTGGCCATGGAAACTGCGTGCGGCTGGCTCAGGTTTTTGGCATCTTCCTGGCTGGATGAGTTGGGGGCTTGGCTGGATGAGGCAGACATTTGATTGGATGGAGTATGGCCAGCAGTCTTGCTAGAAGACTGAGATGGGTATCGCTTTCTTCCATCTACTCCTATGGTTGCAGCATATCTCTTGTGGCTACCTTCTTCCCCTATAGGAGGCTGAAATGAGAAAAAAGCATTAGATCAATTTATGTAGCATCTCAATATTGCTTCAAGATTCATGATTTACACAGAGAGAGAGAGAGAGAGAGAGATCTTTGTTACAGTATTTTCAAAAAGTAATGGTACTTCAAAGCCCCACCTTTCTTCAGTACTTATTGCTCGGCCCTCACTTTCAACACTGGGATCTGAAAATCTTTTCATTCTACTTTGAAATGTTAAGGGGAAGATCTTAAGCAACAACAAAAAACTTTAGGAGAAAATCAAAGAGGATCATGACCTGCAGCACTCAACTTTGCCATGTCTGAACTAGGACAAACTAGAATGAGCTCTTAGGAGTGGTAGTCCACTTCAAACTATGGTTCCCAATTCTAGTTGATCCATTGGTTGGACAGGAATTGACCAACTCTGGCTTGTTTCCTGAGTCTGATGTCATGGGCTGGGAAGTGACTGATCCAAAGCCACCCAGCTGGTTTTCATGCCTAAAATGGGACTAAAATGGGACTCATAGTCTCTAGCCTGATGAAAGCAGACCACTAGAACAAACTGGCTGTTATTTCTTTTACTATGGTTTAATGCACAGTCAACCAGATGTTTAGATTGGACTTAGCATTATTATCCCCCACTGAATCTTTCCCAAAGATAGATATTGTTATTGGTTGGTTCTTTCACTGATATATTTATTAACTAGCTGATTACCCGGTGTTGCCCTGGTATTTATGTCTGGAAATGCAGTATTTGAAGGGAAAATTATGTATTTGTGACTCAAGTTGTTGAGTCCGCCTCATCTTCTTCCTCCTCCTCTTCTTCATCTTCTTGTCCCTCCTCATCTTCCTCTTCCTCCTCTTCCTCTTCTTCCTCCATCCTCCTCTTCCTGCTCCTGATCTTC
>JANHFR010003471.1:98746-111354 GCA_032468015.1 Mimophis mahfalensis
TTGCTAAACACATTGTAAGCCGCCCTGAGTCTTCGGAGAAGGGCGGGATATAAATGGGATTAAAATAAAAAAAAAAATAATAAAACCTCTACTTCCAGATCTAACAGTTACATTCAAAGGCATTAACTGAAAAATGTAGTACGTAGTTTCCAGAGCAAATAGCTTGAGTACAAGTTTCTGTTGTTTTTAATCCAAAATACATCAGCTTAAAACCTGTATAATTAAGGCATTTATACTGTAACAAGATTCTCAACAGATCATGAGTTTCAGCAGTATTGTTTTCTTCTACTGCTTTATATGGAGTTGATAGATAAAAACTCAAGTGCCAACACATGCCCATACACTAGTATCTCAAAACTCACTAACATGTTCATTGCTAATATTATCTTGCCTCTCCCTGTCAGTTGCTCATATTCCAAAGGTTAGACTTAAGCCTCAGAATATTCAAAACCCTAAGCAAGTACACTACATTCAACAGAATTCTGAAGAAAAATTCCTAATAGAATCAAATAGTAGATGCTCTTCAAACTAACAGAATTTCAACTACTGTAGAACCTCTGGTCATGAGCGCTTCTGACCACAACCAAATCAGGTTCCAACCAAAAAATTCACAAAATTTTTGAATCTGGTCACAAACACATACTCGGGTGGTGATCAAACACAACTCCTGACCCAGAAATTCCTGAAGATGAAACATTAGAAGACGAAGAAATCACCAAAGTTATGGAACAAATTATGGTCATGACCAGAGGTTGTACTGTAATGCTAAAAGAGTACTTGAATTCATTTTATTCAATAGTTATTAAACTTCCTCCGTCTTCTTTTAATGAAACAGTATGGAATATGCCCAACACACTATCTATTTTGGAAAAGTACATTATAGAAATGTCATGTAGTTTTGAAGGGATTTGTATCAAGTTTGGGAACAAGTTGTTTCCAATGAGCAGAGAAATATTTAAATAATATCCTGGATGACACTATTAGGTGAGGTAACAAAAAGCTGAGTCTGCAAAATGTGTCTGTCTGTCTAGTTTTCTCACGTATAAATTACTTCAATCTCTCTTCCCCCAACCTTTTCACTCACACTCATACAACTTCACAGCAACTTTATAAGCATCCCTTGGAACCATGTTACAAAATATATTATCAAGAAGAGATGTAGGCAACTTTACTGTATCCAAATGGCAGAAGCTGAAGACAGCTCCTTGATGTGAAGCATGTCTAAAATCTGCTTTGCAGCAGGCAACTGTGCATCTTAAAATATAACCCAATCCAATTCTGGGTCACAAGTCTGCCTGTTACTCTTCAGCAATTCTGGACAGAGTGTTAAGCTGTTCTACACTATAGATACTATAATCTTCATGCCGCCTTACTTCTACTTAGGAAGATCATACAATGAATATTAATTAATCTAATCAGGATTTTTCTAGTCCTAATAATCTGTGATACAATTTTTTGTGGCCATCTATCCACAAATACAACATGTGTCAGCATCTTCTGCTAAATGCTTTTTTTTTCAATGTTGATGCTATATATGCTAACGGCAATAGTATTACTTTACGCACAAAAATGGAAGGCCGCTTTGATTTCCACGGGGGATGAATAGCTGCAGAAGTTGACGAGTTAGCAGTGGTGACTAAACTGACTAAAAGACAAAAATACAAGTAATCCCCAGGTTACAAACGTTCCCTTAGTGAATGTTCGAAGTTATGTGATAAGCACCCCCTAGTGTTTACAAACAAGTCTCGAAAACTACAAATACTGCAGCACCACGGCAGTATTTGTAGTTTCGGTTGTTCACCCTTACGAACAACCGCAGAGGCTCTGCAACATTTGTCCTGCCTATTCCCCTCTGCTCCATACTTTGCTGCCCAAAACTGAGTGTCAAAGGTGTGGGTCTGCCCCTCAAATGTTTCATTTTGATCAGTAAAGTTCTGGGTGAGGCCTGCACACACACCAAAATGGAACTGCGGAGGGGCACATGCAGCTGAGAGGAGACAGCTTGCTAGATCTTCACACAGTAGGAGATCCAGTGAGGCAGGTTGTGGGGGGGAAAGCAATTGTGTGGAACACGAGGTATTTCAGTGGGTCGGGGAGGCCTTGGGTGGTTTAAGCAGGTGGCCTATTCTATCACTAGGCCCCCATGGCCTTCCCCACCATGAAATACCTCATGTGCATTTAACGAGCCTCCAATTCGATTAGCGAATGTGTGGACAAAAGGAGGTAGTGATTGCGTTCAAGGTACAAGATTCACACCCACAAATCCTCAGGCTACGAATGGAATGGGGCAGGCCGTCCATTACATTCATAACTCGAGTACTACCTGTGTAACTACTTTTTTTTCCTACTTGGAAGCCGCTTCTGGACTTTGTGCCCAAAGTGGAAATAAACAAAACTTTCATTTTGGGTTTCCTCAATTACATAGGGTAGTTGTTATAGAAATGGCTAGTTTATACCATTATGTAAAAGTAAAAAGTTGAGGTTTGATGTTATTTATCTTACTTACTGCACTAAAGGGAGTCAAAAGTCAAGGTTTCTTTTTCCCTTCTTTTCTACACTTTTTCCTTCCCTATTTCCTATTTGTGTGTATTTGTATTTTATACGAATATAAACTAAATTTTAGAAAATAAAACTAGAAAACAATAGAATATCTTCTACTAAACGCCTACATTTTTTTTCAAAAAAGGCTAGTAAGATAACATCAACACCCTAAGGAAATCAAACTAGAAAATAGCAAATAATTAATGTGATAAATCTAGAACTATATGAACAACAGCAAAGAAGGTGCAAGTGAAAAACAGAATTGCCATAGAATGTCTACATTACAGGAGTACTTTTTGCCTAGCAACACAACACAATAAGCATGCAACACTCTCTAGGATTCCAGAAAAGCAGAAGCCTCTTATTTGTGTGCTAAAACAACACAAGCAGTGTTTTTTGCTATCTTCCCCCTGGTTCCTCTGGTTTGTTGATGATTGTCTAATTTAGGGCCAATCAATAAAACATTCCTCACTAAAAATCGGTATAAAGGCATTTATAAGTAGAAGACCAGATTTCATTAGTGCTGTCTCAATTTTGGGTAATACCATAAAGACAGAAAAAACTACACACGAAAATAGAAAAATAATAGCTAAGCTAATATTAATAGCAGATCTGCTTCCCCTCCCCCAGTCCTGCTTGCTACCTCATCATGGTATGGGAGGAGGGGCAAAAAAGACTGGGAGTGTATGCCAAGAATTTATAATCACAGTAGGGTCACCTAAGGCAAAAAGGCCATCCCAGCAGAGAACAGCTAAAACAACCAGGTTGTTTTATATATTTTAGATATAGTACAAGAAGATGCTTGAGATGGACAGTCACTTTGGTAACAATGACAAAGGCTTCATTTCATTTTACATGGGAGAAGGCAGCAGTAAACCACTCCTGTATTTTACCAAGAAAGCTGCAGGATAGAAAGTATAACATGACTGATGATACAGCCCAGATGAAGGGCCTCCTAAGTTAGATGGCACTCAGCATATTACTGAGGAAGATGTTACAGTTTATTCCAAAATAGATAACGCCTTGGGCCATCTAATTTGTAGACATTACTACACAGGAAAATAAAATCTGAAGATGAGGAACATGGAACCTAAGAAATGTGAATGTGGGAAAGCTCAACATATTGGAAGAAGAACTAAACCAACCAGCCACTGGCATGTTAGGCATTAGCACATTCAGTAGATTGGAATTGGTTAAAGATAATGCTATCTATTGCTTAAAACATGGAAAACAAAACAGAACAAAAAAAGGAACAATGCTGCTTTCTTTAGTTAGGAAGGATAGCAAAAACAATACACTTTGTGCATTTAATGACCAGATGATATCAATTAGATTTTGTAGACAACCTTTTAATAATAAAAAATATCCAAGTTGATGCTCCTACTACTGATGCAGAAGAAGAGGTGGTTGCATTTTATAATGTATGTATTCATATGTCACAATTTAGAAATGATCAGGTGCAACTTAAAATCATCAGAACTGCAATCAAGATGTGATGCTTGCGGTTGGAGACTGAAATGTGAAAGTTGGAAATATTGAGAAAAAATGTAGTTAGATTTTATGGAAACGAAGTGAAGCGGGAGAATGAATTATTAATTTCTGCCAATGACCTCCATTTTACCAATCTTCAAAAATCAATATGATGACTTTATAGGGAATCACCACATGGACTACACGAAAGTCAAACTGACTATATATTATGTATGGGGGGGGAGGGAAGCTGTTGTAACAGCAGAGATAACCAGACTGTAGAACACATCTCAAATTGCTCACGTGCAACTTCCAAGTTAAGCTACAGGTAAAGACTGCCAACAGGCTTCCACAATATAATCTTGAGCACATACTCATTTTCATGGGGAACATCAGGCATTGTTTTGAAGTAGTAAACTTCATTATAGGGATTTAGAGAAATTGTGGAATTAACTCGAAGAAACTTGTTAAGGATAAATGTAAAAAGGGACTGCCAAAGAGCACAAAACAGAAAAAAGTGAATTGGGAGTCAGAATAAACTAGAAATTGCCAAGAAGGGAACAGAAGAGAAAGCCAAGAAAGACAAAGATCTCAGGAAGGTACTTAACAAAGAATTTCAGAATTCACTTTTAGAGCTCTGAAGAATGGAAACAGATATAGAAAAAAGAAAATTCTCCCAAAATCTCTGAACTCAGAAGGAGCCTTCAGCCTCAAACTGATATGCAAAAGGACATCAACACCAATACAACAGATTCAAAGATCAAAGATTACGAAGCATACCAAAATTCTTTCCTGTACTGTAGAAATGTCAACATCCAAGATACTACTTAGAGGAATCTCTAGTACCAGAAAACAGAGCAGCACTTCCATTATTAGAGAGTTGAAAGACTAAAGAAATTGGTGGAATAGCTACAGAAATATAGCAAGCCACAAAAGAAGAGTAAAAGTTTTTCAACCAAGTTATGCCAGCAAATCAGAAAACAAAACAGTGGCCTAGAAGTTGGAAGAGGTCAATAAATATAATAATACAAGTAGTCTTCAACTTATAACCACAATTGAGCCCAAAATTTCTGTTGCTAAGCGAGACTGTTAAGTTAGTTTTGTCCCATGTGATGATATTTCTTAGCAAGAGTGACCTAGATAAATTTCCATTATTGCATTTACAAAAACCACTTTTTAAAGCTTTAGGGTTTTGTGAGAAGAAACAAAGATAAAATGAAATGAAATGAAATGAAATCAAGTTCTAAGACATCAAGATTCTAAAAGTAAGAAGAAAAACTACAGAGTTGATTTATTTGATCAATGTTAAAGCACATTTACTACCTCTGGTAATATTTAATGGACATTTACTAATATGGATTGAATGATAAAAGTTTTAAGGATTTGTTTATAGATACAAGATGAGGTATGGGAAGAACAGATTGGGGGGGTGTCTGTGTGGGTCTGTGTGTACTTTTCTGACCTTTTTTTTTTTTTAGTTTGCATTAGTTTTTATCATTTTAATTGCAATTTATCTTTTAACTCATAGAATACATGTTTCTGTAACAGTAACTTTCATTTGCTTTTTTCCATGAAAAGGTACTAATTTTTTAAAGAAAAGTTAAGCCTCAAGATACTGTATATTTTAATATATAATATATATATAATTACATAAAAATATAAAACAAGATGCTTCAGAAGGTATCAAATGCAACCACAAACGGAAACAAGACATAGAGCTAATTATAATTAATATTCGTATTTTGTTCCAGTCTCAGAATCCCACTGCTAACCTGCAGCATGTGTTGGAAAAACCATCTTGATTGGTGTCCTACAGAAATACTGGAGCTGTAATTCGTTTGGAGGATCAAAGCTTCTAATTCTAGTATAGAAGAATATACATGCAGAATATCTATAGATATCTAAACTGCAAATAAGAGGGCATTTTGTTTAAGAAGTTGAAAGTTGTTTATCCTGCAGTATCAGTAACTCTACTGTCAGGTTTCAGCAAAATGAGATTTTTTTTTTAAAGTATTGCTGTATTACCATTTTAAAACTTTAACACGCAGTTAAAATACAATTCTCCAATAAAGGATTCATCAACCAACAGAAAAATAGCTGCTATTAGCTTTCTTATTCCTATATAAATTCCATGTTGTCATGTTTATTTTTTTTAAAGACTAAGAATAGTCCATTTTCTCTATAAATTTGGTATTATTATAAATAGTACAGAATGCATCCAATATTGTACACACATAAATTGTTTTTGTGCTAGATAGGGAAAAGAGCAAGGTAATGATTTACAAGTTCAAGGTCATTTGTTTAAAAGATTATACTTCTAATTCTAATTCAAAGGGCATCCCAGTCCCCGTTTTAAAGAAACACAAACAGTCACTCTGTCTTTTCCAACCACTCCAAAGACAAGAGAAGAGAGTAAAAAGAAAATAAAAGTTAACTGTACCTCCTTCATTTGCAGTATGTGAAACTGAAGAAAAGGATTCTCCCGAAAATCCAAAAATTGACTCCCTTTTAAGAAGGTTATATGTAAATTAATCAGTTGGCAGATCAGATGAGTGCTTAGCTTTTAAGTGTCCAAGTTTCTAATCAAATCTCAAGCATACAGTCAAAAGTAAAAGAATTATTAACCAAAGAAAGGGGGAGGAGGAAAAGTACACTCGGGAGTGGGTTGGTTTCTGAAAAGAGTCCCCAGCTGAATGCCATGTTAATCCTTCCACCTGTGTTTGTCTATCATAACCTTGGATTAGAACTCTTGAGAAAATCTACATATTTTTTTCAGCTGTCACGAGGCACCTCCATGAACAGAAAGCAACCACCTTCTAAATTTTTAACCTTATGGAAGCATCTGCCCAGATCTTTAAGCAAAGACAGAAGTTGAACTATGTAGTTCATTTCCAAATAGTTGCTTCAAAGCATGCAGAAATACAAACCTTGTACCAGTCTGTAGCTTCTTAAAGAAATATCTTTCCTTGGTGCCATGCAGAAAAATACACAGCTCTAGTATTTTGAACACTAAATTGTTGCACCACCTTGCCACCTCCCAAAAGAACCTAAGCATATTTGTCAAAACACAGTTTAAGGCATAGAATAAAGCCACAAAAACTAACTTCTATGGAACCAGACTATTTGTTTGTTTAGTTGGTTGGTTGGTTGGTTTGGTTTGGTTTGGTTTGTGGGACTTGTATGCCGCCCTATCTCCCGAAGGACTCAGGGCGGCTCACAACAATAAAAACACAAAATACAAAAGTTAACAAGATATTAAATCAGTTATCCCATAAATAACCCAATTAAAATGCAACAATACAATAATTAAAAACCCCTCCCATCAGTTCAGGTCGGCCTGTTGAAAGAGCCATGTTTTGAGGTCGCGACGGAAGGATCTAGGTCTGGGGCCATCCAGAGCTTCAAGGGCAGTTGATTCCAAAGGGCAGGTGCCCCCACAGAGAAGGCCCTCTCCCTGGGGATCGCCAGCCGACACTGTCTGGCCAACGGCACCCTGAGGAGGCCCTCTCTGTGGGAGCGCACAGGGTGATGGGAGGTCGTTCCTGGCACCAGATGGTCCTGCAATTGTTCTATCTGGTTTAGTAGTCTGCAAAATAATTAGCAGCACTTCTACAAGTTTTAGGCATTGTGTTTGCAATGCCTGTGCTACCTGAAACAATGACGGAGTGAAGCATTTTGCATGCAAAGCATGCACATTAGTATTTCCCGCACAGACTAATAAGAAAAAAAAAAAGAGAACGTTCTCATTAATAGCTATACTAGTACAATACTTCAAACACAGCTGTAATACAGGAATAACTGAATCAATAATATTTGTTGATAGAACCAGCTCTAAAATATTCAAAAGAAATGACTACTGCCTTAAAAGCACTATAAGACAAGAAAGAACAAAATATCTTCTACCACCCTAGCTCTGCTTTCATCCACATATGGAGCTTGACCTCTAATGAAAAACTTGTTAACAGTTAATTATTACCTATTCAAATACATGATCTCTGCACCAACTGGCAGCCAAGGAAAGCCAAGAATGATCTTTCTCTCTTAAAGCAGAATCAACTATATCACAATGCCAATAATGCTTCATCTCTTCTCTTTCTTCCATGACAACCACCTAGCTCTACCAGAGAAAAGAAATCTTCCATTCACTAAGGTGCACACCTGTGCAGAAAACGCAAAGCTTCAATTGAGTGACAAACCACAATGGAAATCACAGCAATGTGTTCTGCAGGAGGCCATCCTGAAAGCAACATGCACGAGTATGTACATTTGTGTGTATGTGCGTGCGCTCATGTGAGAAGTGAATACAAAATTTCATTTATAAAAATGCTGTTCAGAACCCATTCATCCTAGGATTTTGACATGTATTTTAATAATTAATTTGGGCACTGAACATTGTTCAGAATCAATCTGAGTTGGACAGCCATGGAAGTTAAATACAGGAAGTCCTCAACTTCTGAATGTCACTTAGGAACCATTCAAAATCCTAATGGACCCTACAAAAGGTACTTATGAACTTGATTTGAAATTCTGGCAGTCACATGATCACATTTTGGGCACTCAGCAAGTGGCCCAAATTTACAGATGTTTGCAGCATCCCATGGTCATGTCGTAAGTTGAGGACTATCTGTACATAATAATAATTTGATACCCATGATTTACCAAGTGGTCTCCAAATGTTTTGAGCTTTAATTCAATTGATCATAAATCTCCATCATTTCTGGGAATTTCAAAAAGACTAAAAAATGTGAGGATTTTATTTTTCAATAGAAGAGGGCTGAACTGTGGGGTCACTTGGCTGTTTGCTAGCAGACATTATGTTCCCCAACTGCGTAATATCAGTGTGAGATCACGCCGTTACCTAGTTGTAAAATGGAACATCTGCAAGCAAATACTGTATTCAAACATCTAATCCAAGGTATGCCCACTGTTTCACCACCACTGTTTCACTGTATTAATAAAATTAATATTTTATCTTGGGGCGTTTAGAAGACCAATTTGTTACATATTTTATACAATGAAGGTAGTCTTCGATTTACAACAGTTCATTTAGTGACCATTCAAAGTCACAACGGCACTGAAAAAAGTGACTTATGACAGTTTTTCACAGTTGCAACTATTGTAGCATCATCCTCATGGTCATGTGATTAAAATTCAGATACTTGGCAACTGGTTCACATTTATTAATGGTCATGTGATCATACCAGGGATGATAGGGCTGTCTTACTCCCCCGAGTGCTTTTTGTTGGAGGGTAAGTTATGTGTATGCCACATTTGGGTCAGATTAGTCCAGCTGTTAAAATTTGTATAATGTTACAACGCCCGCCCTCCAAACACTGTTTTATATATAGAGATAAGAAACTTTCTGTAGGATTCAAGATGACAGATATCAATTACTACTGTACTAAGATTCTACAGAATCCTGAAATTCAGAAAACCAAGGCCATGCAATTCCTTGAATAATAATTATTGCATTTAGACTTGTTTGCATAGTATGGCAACCAGGCTATCATATTTGTTTCAGAATAGTTCAAATTGAGAAGTTGACAAAAATAAGAGCAAATATTACATTGTATCAATTTGATCAATAGGCGCCAATACAGAAACTAGAATAAAAGCAAAGTTAGAAGGTAAATTCTTTTTCTTGATCCTTTTTTCCATCCGTTAACTCTTATAGTGCAACTAAAAATAAATGTATTATGTCACCATGTCTGTGTCAGATATGATCAATTCCACTAAGCTGTATTGTATTTCTGATTCAAAAACTAAAAGCTAAAGAACGCATTAAAGGAGGGCCCCCCAAACTGTGGGCCAACTAGTGGGCCGTGAGGGGTTTGCAACAGAGCCATGGAAACAGCCAGCAAGCATGTTGCTCACTTGTGCGAGCGCGCATGTGTGCATCATTTGCGAGCGGCAGGCACACTTGCATGCTGCTCACGCAAATGAAGCTGTGCGCATGCGTACTTGTTGGCCACTAGTGTGAGCCATCTCCTCCCCCCCCCGCCAGTCCACAAAGCCAGAAACATTAAGGAACTCTACATTAAAGCAATATGCATACACAGTTGCAATCATTCTACAAATGGTCCACTTTTTCAAGTGGTTTTCAAGTAAAATTCTTGAAAAAATAAAATAAAATATCAAAATCTCTTATGTCAAAATGCAATGTATCTGGTTATTTTATTTTGACTAGGGATGATTAACTGCTGTTAAGTTTCTTTCTCTACTAAGTACCGGTAGTTTCACAGCTATTCATTTTCTAAAGTTTTCCAACCATTTGGATCTGTCTTGGCAACAAGGTGTGTCTCCTAGTTATTCCACTGGCAATTTAATTTCTACCAGTATCAAGACAAAAATGCCGCCTTTTAAAATAAGCCCCCCCCCCAAAAAATTGCCCCACAATATATTTTTCTCCTAACTCAAACTAGAATATTTTTTTCTTAAAAGGAAATTCAAATCCCATTACTGTTTACTTTCTTACAGTTTTTCAGGCAGTATGCAAATTGTAGCTTGGATTGGGATTTAATGAAAATTATTTTCAATTTTTTTTACTAATTAACTACAATAAACTATTATACCACACTTTGTGAATCCTGTAAATTATATTGGGTTGAGAGAGCACCATTGGTCCAAAGTCTCCAGGTGAGTTTTGTAGTGCAATAAGAATTTGAACATTGTCCCAATCCAAGTTAATCACTACCCTGGGCTAGTTTAAAAGGCAGCTAATTGCTCTACAGAGTGACAGAAATTTTAGGGTGGCATTAACAATAATCCATTTACTCTAAACTTGCAATTTTTGACCAGCACTTTCTTTCAGTGTTAAAAGACTTTCAAAAATGCTACTTGAACAAAACACCACAGCTACTGAAACCTAAAAAGTTCAGATTAATTTTGACATATGCTATGAGGAGTGGAGAAAAAAGATCTAGGAATAAGAAAGTATGTCTTTTTTTTAAAGTAATTTCTAATGTAACTGATAGATCAGTCTACATAACAAGGTACTTTTCCTAAGAGGACTAGAAGTATATTTAAACAAGTTATTAGTTAAGCTGGTATTGGCATTATTCTATTTTCTAGGAAAGAAAAATAACAAGGGGCACACTTACTTTGCATACTGCACAGCATATTCCTTGAATAAAGGTAAGGAAGAAATATACTTTGTTCATGTAAATAAGCAATTGTTCACAGGCTAAATTTCAGCAAAGAAGATACATTCCCAATAGGCTACAGTCTGAAACAATTATTTTGAATTTCAACTGTCTTTCAGATGACATAAAATACAAAATCCTTTAAAGAATAAGTTCTTGTTGGCAAAAAAAACCATATGACAAAAATAATTTATACTTATTGTGTATCTGAATTTAATGTACAGTATTTTTCAGTATATTTAACTTGTTAGCTGATTTAAATAGTCTGTTACACAGATCTATTTTAAATATATAATCTGGAGTAATATAAATGTATTTAAAATTAACATCAATAGATAATTAAGCTAATTATCCCACATTGTAATAAAGCTACAGTTAAGCTGTCCATATGAATATAGCCACAAAAATCCTTCATCTGACAAGTTTAAGGAGCAGCCCAAAAGATAGGGAATTGCAAATTTTAAATAAGCCATAGGTACAGAAGAATACCACAGAAAATTTTAATAAAATGGGTGATTTAATAAACTATGTGGGTTACATTATTGGAAGTTCACTTCCTTCTATCCAGGACATGGCATAAAACTAATACTTGACCAGGGTACATAATATTGTCAGGATGCTACTCATCCTCTCCATGACCGTTTTCTTTGTTACTTCCTGGGAGGAGGCTTCACGGTATCTGAAGCAGAACTACTAAATTCAGTAATAGCTTTGTACCATATAGTGTCAACCTTGTTAACTCTCAAGACACCTTTTTCTGCTATGTATACAATATGGATTGTGATTAATATATTGTATATTTATATGTGTGTATGTATATTAGAATTAGAATTCTTTTTATTGGCCAAGTGTAACTGGACACATAAGGAATTTGTCTTTGGTGCGTATGCTCTCAGTGTACATAAGAAGAAAAAATGTAAGAAGCATCAGATACAACACTCAGTGATAATTATAAGTTACTAATAACCTATCAAATCATACTAGAAGAAAATAAAAATATCTGTAGATATATTAATGTGTGCTAGTGTGTTCACAGAAAAAAGTGACAATAAAGATTATCTTCTTTTATTTTTGGTCTGGGTCAATGGTTCTGAACAATAATCAAAAATAGTTAAAGGAGAACAACACACAACCTGGGATCTCAAAACTATTCATAGTCACTGTGGTATATTTGGCACTCAGAAGTTTTTTCAAAAAATGCAAATAAATGAAATAACCTTTGAAGTTTGGTGCCATTACTAAAGGCAAAATTACATACCCTTGTCAAAAAAACAATTATATATTCCTGATTTCAAGTAATGTATCTAATAATGCAGCCCAGATATTTTGCCTTTGCCAAAAAATAATATACTGTATATACTAGAGTATAAGCCGACTTGAGCATAAGCCAAGATACCGAATTTTAGGCTTGGAAACTGGAAAACTAATTGACTCGAGTATAAGCCGAGGGTGGAA
>JANHFR010003471.1:182216-193460 GCA_032468015.1 Mimophis mahfalensis
AGGAAGGCCTGGAGGAACATTGTGCATGGGGTCGCGATGGGTCGGACACGACTTCGCAACTAACAACAAAAAGCTATCTGAGGATTCCATGAAGATCATCAATTAGAATAAATTATCATTATATAGAATAGTAGGTTTTATCCGAATCCCCCCAATTCCAGCATGCAATCCTTTATACCTATGGAGAAGCAGGCTAACGGCAGACTCCAGCCTGAAAGAAATGTTTGACAAAGAAGTGTACATATTCCAAACATTGTTTGATTCATGTTTTAAAGTCTCACTTGCAAACATACTTCCGTAGCTCCAACATCAATCACCGGAAATATGCTCTTATAAACAAAGTAATGCAGGCTGTCTCTTCCACCAATTCCATGCACAGGTCATTGGATAACACCCACAGAAGTGAAACAGTCTGGAATTGTATATGAATAAAACAAGCAAAAAAGTTGCTCCAAAACAAGATAGTTCATTTTTAAAAATATATATATATTCTAAACTGGAAAAGGGTCTGCAAAGAAGTAGTGCTGTTGAGAAAGTGTCCGATTTCCATCTAAAATGCAAGTTTTCCACTCAACCACTTACGAAAGTATGGTCCAAGGTACCACCCAGGCGAGCAGTTCTCAGAAACAGGAAATGAGAAGAGATGGTCCTTTGATCTGATCTATTTTCTGTTCTTCTTATATCCTTCTCATCACAGTGATATGTTTATGTATCTTTTACCAGCTACATAACCACAGTTTTGATTTTTAAAGTCCTTGAACAGCCTGAGAGATGGGCTACATTTCCTTCAAGACCCTCATTAGAGTTGCA
The DNA here is from genome assembly GCA_032468015.1 of Mimophis mahfalensis. Lineage (NCBI taxonomy): Eukaryota > Metazoa > Chordata > Lepidosauria > Squamata > Mimophis > Mimophis mahfalensis. The sequence continues at coordinate 183,027 of JANHFR010003471.1, forward strand.
TTTGACTGAGTTTGTGGAATTTTCATCAGTGGGACTTCAGCCTTGTTCCACTTCTCAGCTCAGAAACTCAAATACCCCTTATTTCTTTTCTTGCTCCTTATATGGGCTCTGGGCTCTGTGTCTGATTTCTAGAGACTGAAGTATGCATTTATCTCTCTCTTTCCCAGCATTCAGCTGTTGGCAACATGGTTTAGGGCAGAGTGTTTTTCAAATTTGGCAACTGTATGGACTTTAACTTCCAGAATTCCCCAGCCAGACTGAATTCTGGGAATTGAAGTCCACACATCTTATAATTGCCCAGTTTGAAAAACAGTTGTTTGGAGCTATTGAGCAGAGCTTTGGATGTAGCCTATCATTCCCCTTCAGAGTCTTATTTATTTCTGTCCCATTTTTATAAGTAACTCAAGACATATCCAACACACCTTCTTCCTCCTATTTCCTCCCCATAACAACAACCCTGTCTAGCAGGTTGGGTTGAGAGAGGGACTGACTCAAGGTCACCCAGCTTTCATAGCTAAGGTGACACTTGAACTCAGAGTCTCCTAGCCTGGTGCCTTAACCACGACAACCAAATTGGCTCTCTCTTTTAAACACAATAAAAGAAAACTGTCATGATAAAAAAATGACTTTACACAAGCTCTGTCTTTTCTGCAAAATAATATTCTGTTAAGTATCAGGTTAGGCCATAGAGTGATGAAAAGTTTTTTATTATCCTCAGGACAAAAAATTATTGCAGCAGAAGGGAAGCTGAGAAAATGCTGGGGTTTTTTTAAATGATCTACATGTTTGGGGGGATTAGGGAATTGAAGCATCCTATTTAACAGAATTAAAGTAATATTTTTATGATTTGCAGTCATGACTATCTTTGGTGGCACTAGTACATGATATTTCATATCCTTTGCAAATCATTTATATGACAACAATGCCACATCATGACTCTAAGATAGGAATTTTGAAGAATCCCTATAGCAACCTGACAGAGGTTATTTGGAAGGCTGCTGGTATTCCATGCCACATTATTAAAACTTCTGTTGTTAACACAAAAAATAAATAAGGATATATGTATTCATAAATACTGTTAATCCTGCAAGTATACTAATAGATTCCCGCTATTATAAAAGGCTTTTTCAATACTTCTCTGAAATATGGCTGGTTATGTCATTATTGTATATATGTAATGTTTACATATAATGGATATTACTTGCAACTTATGAACTAGTTCTTTTCAGATGTAATTTGTCATACTTTATTTAAACAGCTGTAAAAGCCTATATCTTTAGCTATCTCTGTCTCTGTCTCTCTGTCTCTCTCTCTGTGTGTGTGTCTGTCTGTCTGTCTCTGTATATAATACCAACACTCACATTGGTATTATTATTGTTTAAATTTATTAGTCACACAACTCTGAGACTCTGGGGGCATACAAAACTAGAAAAAGCATAAACAGGTAAAAGCATAAAACCAGACAGACAGCAGATATATGTATGGTAAGCGTACATATATAAGATATATATAAGAATACATACCCAATCTATTGCTTCCTAAATTTGTCATTGTTTTATATTCCATAGGACCTGGGCACTCTGTGGCTTTTGGGATGACTTTCTTGGAGATGAAGACTACAAGCAGCAAATCAAAGTAAGGCGGGGCCAATCCTTTCTGGATGTCATGGAAAGAGGAATACATGTTGTTGGGTACAGTGGTTCCACCAACTCTTCTTGATTATCTTGGCAAAAATCTCTGGAAATACCATTCTCACTTAGGCTGTAGTAAAGTATTGGGAAAGACCTCAGCTTTGCTCCGTATGTTCTTAATCATTAGTATCTGAAACACTGGGGGAGTTTAAATTTTAGCTAGTTTCCTAAGCCTTGTGTCAGCTTTAAACAGTCTCTGTTGATCAAAGTTCCCACTGGAAAGCTAGTCCTCCTCTCAGTCCAATCCTATAAGGATGCATCTCCAGCCTTTATCATGTTTCTCTGCTTTGTTTACTCACTGGATCCAGGGATTTTGCTTCCTCGATTACAGGTAGTCCTTGATTTACAACAGTTCATTTAGTGACCGTTCAAAGTTATAATAGCACTGAAAAAAGTGATTTATGACCATTTTTCACATTTACAATCATTGCAGCTTCCCCATGGTCACATGAACAAAATTCAGACATTTGGCAACTGGTTCATATTTATGACAGTTACAGTGTCCTGGGAGCTTATGATTACTTTTTGCGGCCTTCTTACAAGCAAAGTGAACAAGGAAGCCTGATTCACTTAACAACTGTGTTGCTAACTTAGCTGCTGGAGTGATTCACTTGGCAACTGTGGCGAGAAAGGTCGTAAAACGGGAGGAAATTCACTTAACCAATGTTTCACTTAGCCACAGAATTGTGGGGCTCAATTGTGGGGCAGGGCCAGCCAGGGGTGGGATTTACGGGTTCACCGAACTGGGCAGACCCTTAGCTAGAGGATCACCCGAGCTCATGCGAACCCGTAGCAGCTCACTCCTGAATTGGTCTACCAAAGGGGATCTACTATAAACTCTCATACTGTATTAAGTTTCTCATCATAGGACCTGAATCTCAGAAGCTGTGAGGACAGATATTACAAAATGGAAGGGGAGCTCATTTAAAATCTTACCAGTAAAGGCCATTTTTCTAAGGTTCTCAGTAAGAGAATCACCAGTCAAAATTTAAACTCCACCCCCACCCCCCCAATTTGTCCATCTGGAGGGCTCTTAGCTCTTCCACCCAGAAATTATACTCAAAATTATGTCCCTTCAGTCCAAATCTAGGAAAATAAAAGGAAGTGCTTTGGAAATACACTTAATAGCTGTACAACCACATTGATTTGTGCACGGATATGTTTTTAACAAATGAAGCTAAATCACTAAATATAAAGGGGGAAAGGCAAATATATAGAATACAAAGGAAGACAAAAATCACACACAGAGAATTCCAAATAAAATCAGCATTGTCGGCCTAGCTGAATTAGTTCTTCATTTTCTTTAAAGAAGAGCGGGCATAAGGGAGTTCTGCTTAAATGTTCACAGGCAGGCCCTCCTTGTTCTCTGTTCCCCTTTTTTCAGCACTTGTTCTGAATGTTACAGGTTTGAGAGAGGTGAGAGTAAGTTGAAAGTGGGAGGTGGCAGGTGCCCAATTTGGAAAAATGAAGTATTGCTTAACCCAATCAAGGATAATACTCTAGCTATTAGATACTGAATCTAGGCAGCAAAGCAGAACTAGTCAAAGAGCTAAGCCTACTTTCCTTATGACCATTGATGTAATTGGAAAAATGTGTAATTTTCACCAGTTCTGCCTTTGTACAAATAAGATTGCACGGGGAAGACTCTTTGGGCAAATAAAAATTGAATTCCATTAATTCAGATCTTCATATGGGATCAATTTATCAGATGCTTTAGAGGACACTGCCAGTGCCCTATCCAAATAGAGATTAGTCAAGAGTAGAGATGAACCTAGACAAGCCACCAGTGCTAAAGAAACAACATGAAAAATGCAAATCCAGTTCAGGACCAATGAGAAAAAGAAATGAATTAAATTTTTAAAAGGAAAATAGATAGAAAAGTCAGTCATTTCTTTCTTGCACTCTCTTATAATTTTTCTGATTGTGATACATCTATCCATCCATCTTGATTCTAACCATTCAAAAGTCATTACCACAGGTTTGAATTTCCAAACCAGATTTCAGGTAGCCTTTGACCAGGAAAAATATACTGGAAGGTGTCAGGAAAAAAATGATTGCTCCCCCGACAATTGTCGTACACTGTAGAAATCCCAGCCTCTCTTCTTTCATACCCTGCAAGGCATTGCTTTAAAGTTTTTGGATAAATAAAACAACATTTAAAAATGTATTCCCCTTGGAGAAACTGGAAGGAATTACATTTGGAACGGCTATCCTTCATTTCTATGGATGGATCAGCTTTCAAGTCCATCAAGAAATTGTTTGATGTGATTGAACCCAGGAGGTTGTCCTGAAACGCACTGACTCCTAGGAGTAAATAATTCCTTTCATGAGCTGTGACACACTCCAGTCACGGCATTGGCTGACATAATCACACATTAGGATTTAATGGGGGTGTGGCACTCACTACCACTGAATGTGCAATTTATACATTAACATTTATATTTCATTTGGGAGATTTCAGTCCCTACCAAACAAAGCATCTTCTTTGAAAGCCTCAGATAGGCCTATTACCTTTAATGAGTCTATTGATCAACCAGGACATCCTAAAATGAGAGGCTGATTCCCACTTTGAGCAGTGCTACCCACTAACAGAGTACTGAACTGGCATCCTAGGGCTGGCCCCACATACTGTAGTTCCTGATGCAACTTTAGTGGCTGGTTTTCCCTGCACCTGTTGAGCTATATCTGTAGCTCAGATGTATACTGGCAGCAAAAAGTGCGGTGAGAGAGTGTTTAAAGTTTTCACTGCTCCCAATCAACTACCCTTTGCATTTCAAGAATTAGCCTTTTGGGGGTAAAAGGCCCATGAGTAACTTCTCTGATGTACTTATTTACTTTCCTTTTGCAGGAAGTTTGAATCGACCAATAAAGGAGGATATTTATAGCTCAGGGTTGAAATGAGGGGTCCTTGGTGCTCTCTGAGCTTGGATGTTTCCTGGAAGGTGTTTCATTATCCAAACTACCTAGGTAGCATCATCATTGCATTAGTTATCATTGGTGCTAGTTGGAATTTAGTAATCATAATCGAAGAAAATATTTATTTATAAAAACATGGCACATATAGAGTGATGTTTAATAGGTGGCAGTGTTTTGTCACTGTTACATCTGTACTTCTGAACAATAACACGGCTTACAGACACAATGGGGGAGAAGCAGACTGAACTGCATAAAGTAATGTTTTTCAAACTTGGTAACTTTAAGGTGTTTGAATTGTAACTTCCAGAATTTTAACTGCCTAGGGGGATTCTGGGAATTGAAATCCATCCATTTAAAACTTGCCAGACTTGAAAAACACTGGTATAAAAGTCTGCAGTCAAAAGAGCGTATCCACACACAGCTTTATGTTCCTTTGATTCAACTGGATATGACCTCTTACGAGATTACGTGGCTTAGCTCTGGTAAGAATAAGAACACTGTACCTAGATTGCCTTAATTGCCCTGAAGATATTTCTTTTCTTTCTAGTCACCAGAAAGGCAAGCTACAACTGTGGACTATAATAAGCTCACTTTACTAACACAATCCATTACATTAGTGCCAGGAGGAGACAAGGTACTCAGCTCAGATTCCATACTTTTGGAACCAACATAACTTATTTTCTTGTGACATTGTGTTTATTGCTCCTTACTTCTTGGTCTAGAAAATGCCAGGCTTTTGTTTTAATAGCCTGCAAATAGGAATTGTATCCATGGCAAGTCTCAGCATTGTTGTCCTTAGAGCGAACATCTCTGGAACCACAAAACCCATTGTTTATGAGGTTATGTCCTTGGTCCTTGGTCTAGTAAGTCAGTAGCCTTTCTGAGTTTCCATATGAGGAAGAAAAGGATGCTGGCCAGTAGGAAAAAGACAATATGGTATAGCAGTTAGACCCAGCTGTTAATCCCAACCAGCTGAGACTCTCACTGAGGGTATTGAACCAATCTCCATCTCAGCTCATATTTGGTTCTCTGATGTCTCTGGACAATTCCCATCATATCCAAACACTATGCCCACTGATCCAGGATGGTGAGAGTTATTGCAAATCGAATGTGCAGAACCCAAGACCAGAAAACACTGTCTTCTGGAGAGACAAAATGGGAAAGTGGGGATGATGGGAAAGAAAAGATTAAAAAAAAATAGCCATAGGGGATTTTGGTTTATGAGACAAGGGCACAGACCAGTGGTAGGATTCAAATTTTTTTACTACCAGTTCTGTGGGTGTGGCTTGGTGGGTATGGCTCTGTGATCAGCCAATCAGAGGTAGTATCTGCTGGTTTTCTGAACCAATCAAAATTATCGCTACCAGTTCTCCAGAACCTCTAAGAACTGGCAGAATACCACCTCTGGCACAGACCCAGTCTGGAGCAGAAGATAAAATGCACATAAACACATATACTTTCAGCAGAATTTTCTAAGTATTTTTAAAGATCTGCAAAAGATCCACAAAGCCTCATAGACCAAACTTATCAGATAACTGAACACACAAAGGAGGACATAGACAATTGGAAGGGAGGACAAATGTGAGAAAAGATATACTAGCTGTCGCTTCCCCGTGGGCTTCCCATGACCAGAGCCGAATAATGAGAACACCAGATAAGGTTTCCTGGGATGAGAGCAGCCCAGATTTGATTCTAGGACTCTCTTTTATTGATACAGCATAGCAGGGGTGGTACAAAATGAAACGGGAGGCAGAGCATGGGGAGGTAACATATTTGCATAGTCACATAGTAACAAACCAGATTGCAAAGCAAGCAATGGATACATGAGACCTAGTTCTGACAAGGTTATTTTCCACGTGTTTCAGCTAGCTTGTGCCAGCCTGCACATACGGTCTGTTCCCACATCTAGCTATTTAACTTCTTGGCATCTGTGAGAAAAATTGCAGCAAAAACTGCAAAAAAATGTACATTAAACTACTGTATATGTATAGGAAATTATTTTTTTCCAGTATCAGGAGGCTAGTTTTGCAATTTGAACTTTTTCCCAACAAATCTTTATTTTCATGAATTAGCAATAATATAGAATCAATAACAATCTGTTTTCCAAATTTCACCATAGAAGTGTACGGCAAGTTATGTGAGCAGAGTTCAGTGATCATAGTTCTAAAGGGTCTAGATAGAATTTGATTGCTGGAATCAGGAAATAAATTAAATAATGTAAATCTTGGCTGTCAAGATTTAAATCTTGATGGATGAGTAAAACAAAGAACCAGACAAATTACAAGGACACAATACACAAAAATTTGAATGACTACTGTTGTGGAAACAAACCAATTTTAAAAAATACTCAAAAAGCTGGACAATATTTGATTTTAAGGCTATGTGTGATGGACAGAGGATAAGAGGAGAAAATAGAGGATATATCCTCCTTTTGTCAGACATCTGGTTACCTTACACAGACCAGAAATAACCCCAGGCAGAACAAAGATGTCCCAGGGAAATGAAGCATTTTCGTTCCTTTGTTCAGTTCTATATGGTGTCCTGAATGACAGTTTCTACCCATTTTTATAATATAAAATAAGTCTGAGTGAAAGCAAAACAATAGAATTTAACATCAAATCCAAGAGTAGGTTGAGCTGGGCTTTAGACCAAGTACTCCTAATATGAATCCAAGCTATCTTTCACCCCACTTTTCACAAAGAGGCTGTGGAAGGATTGGTGGTGGTTTTGTTTTTGTTTTAAATTGGTCTTCAGTATCTTTTCTTATCATCACCTCACTCTTAAGCAAAAAAGAAACGATTAGGAGTCATTCCTGAGCCATTCCCCAATGGGGGAACCTTTGGGCAGATTTCACTCTACAAATGAAGACAGGAAGAGAATACCTAGACAGGAGACAGATCATATCTACATGGAGATACCACTGCAATCTGGAAGGCTAGTTGATGAAAAACAAAATGGGTGGCAGATCCATGAGAATTGGGATTTACCTTAGGATGCTTCTAACGCTTGTTGCAAGCCAAATCAAGACAGAGACTCAACAGGGGGGGAAAGACAAATATTCATGAAGTAGGGTCACAAAATTGGATTTGGATTAATCTCCATACAGTGAGGAATGCTGGTTGCTGGACGTGCAAAAAGGCTTGAAATGAGATCAGTGGTAGAATAGCCTGCAGGGCCATTTCACTAAATGGGGAAAACAATCCTAGGAAGAAAAAACCTTTATGGCCCTTTTTGAGAAGATAGTCAAATTCCCAAAACATCAGCTATTCCCTGCTCTTCTTCTTTCAGAAGTAACTTTCCCAACTGAACCAATGAAGTGATTCAGGAACATCCAATACATAAATTAATTACTGGAAGTCTAGGGATCTGATATTTAAATCAAGCATGTGGTAATATTATGTTTATATTGCTGTTACAACAGAACTTTATGAAGTTCAAAATGCATAGCTTCTCTTTCAGGGATCTAAATGTGATGCAGTTAAAGAAAAGGAATTTGTTTTATCTTTTTATGCTGATTTCTTTGATTTCATATAAAAATTAAAAGGTTTTTTTTTCTTTAAGCAAAATACTAAAATGTTTTCCCTCATTTATTACATAGAATAAATATGAACAACTTTCATAAGTAAGCTATACAAAAATTAATTTCCCCAAGCTTTTAAAGAAGAGATTGGACAACCATTTGCCTGAAATAATATAGGGTTTTCTGCCTGAGCAAGGGGTTGGTCTAGAAGATCTCCAAGGTCCCTTTCAACTCTGTTAAGCTCTTCTCACAAAAAGAATCACTCAAATGATGAGACATCATTCACATATCATTCTAAACCACAATGTTGATTATTTGAGTTTGGCTTTCTGTATTGTATATGAGTCCAGTTATTATAGTTTGGTAGGAAGAACTTCTTAATATTAAGAGTTGTCAGTGAAATAAATTACTGCATAAAATGGTTTCTTCTATTTCACTGGAGGTTGTCAAATGGAGGTTGAATGGAGTCAATTATTGGGGTTGGTGTAGTGCAGGGGTGTCAAATTCATGTGATATATCGGGACTTTTTCCTCCTTCGCTAAACTGGGTGTGGGCGTGGCCAGCACATGACAAATCTGATCTGCAGGCCGGGAATTTGACAGCCCTGGTGTAGTGAATCTGCAGTGTACAAAGTGTTGGACTTTGTGGCTTCTTAAATTCCTTCCAGCTCTATGATTCAGCACAGTATAGTATGGCAACCCAGCTTCTGGTGCATTGCTTCTTTCAAGCAAATCAAAAACATATACCCATTTGAATTGTTTTCAGTAAAATAGAGAAAACAATTTTATAGATGTCTTAATGTTTTGTCATGGATATAGAGTTGTAGTGTTGTTTGCTTTTATTTTCCTATGTTCATATAGTTGATTGTATCATACTGTAAAATATGAAGTTTGCAAGCTACCTCAAATGACTGAAAGAAATTAGGAGTCTTTTAATGAAATATTGGACATACAAAAAGAAATCAATTCAACTGCATTTGAAATGAAGATAGTGTCCCCTGCCACCGTCACAGTTACAAATGGAGCAAGTGAAAGGAGAGTGAATTGTTATACTCGTTTGTCAACTCATGCCTTCCCTACCTCAGCCAAGAGAATTTAAGATTTTTGAAGTTCTGCATGATTTTATGTTTCTATGTATGTTGAGCTGATCATTCTTAGAAACCATGGCTCAATCAGGTATCTTGACCACACAGATCTGAGGGCTATTAAATGTTTTCAGTTGAATGGTGCATATATGAAGATCTGAAACATCCTCAGCAGAATGGAAAGGACTGGTGGCAAAACACTTTGGTTAAAGATACACAAACACACACACACATCCAAGCAAGCATTTATGGATACATCCATCCATGTGATCAAAATTCAGATGCCAATTCATATTTATGACCATTGTTGTGTCCCAAGGTCATATGATTCCCTTTTGCAACCTTCTGACAAGCAAAATCAAGGGGGAAGAAAGATTCACTAAACAATCAGGTTACTAACTAATCGACTGAAGTGATTCACTTAACAACTGTAGCAAGAAAGGTTGTGAAATGGGGAAAGACTCACTTAACACATGCCTCACTTAACAGAAATTTTGGGCTCAATTGTGATTGTAAGTCCAGGATTACCTGTATACCAAACACTACAATATTTTGCTTGCCAGAATCAGCCAAGGTTGGCTAGGTGCTGCCATTTAAGTTAAATTTCTATTGTAACCTGCAACTTAGTCTGCAATCTATACTTTCATATGCTACAAAGTGCAATCTGTATGGCACGCATGTAGACTTCATAAAATCAGAAAATGTATCTGTAAAAGTATGGAGAAAAAGTTCTGTTAAGATCAACCAGCACATCACCATTGGCATTTCTCTTCTATCTAGTCATACAAGAGTAACAATCTGCAACACAGCTTGTTACCCTAGACTCATAAATGCATTACTGTGATGTTTTTGTATGTTTCTCATCATTTTTGTGATGTTTGTAAAGCTGCGTTAAGGCCAGCCAATTATTGTTGTTGTCCCATCACAAGTCTTCCCCCACCTACAGGGATGATCCCTCTTCCCCATAATAAGCCTCACCCCAAAAAGGTTATTAGCAATCCTCTATCCAAATCTATTTCTGTATTTGAGTGACTCAACATAGCATGAGCACTTGGGAAGTTAGGCCAAATCTGCAGGGACAATGGAGAACTAAGATGCAATGGAGGAGTACATGACCAAAAGAACTATCACCCAGGAAGGCATGTCTTGAAATTTATTTATTTATTTATTTATTTAATTATATTTATATACCGCCCTTTTCCGAAAGGACTCAGGGCGGTTTA
>JANHFR010003471.1:193560-208393 GCA_032468015.1 Mimophis mahfalensis
CAGTGCATGAGTGACTGTTCGAAGCGCATCCCAGTCCAGATAGGGGCGCAACTGGCGCACCAGGCGAACCTGTGCAAAGGCCCCCCTGGTAACGGCTCCCACATGATCCTCTAACGTGAAAAGATGACAGGTTTGATTTACACTGTCATTAACCAGAACTGAAACCCTACACAGGTGGCGTCTCCTGTGTAAACCACATTACCCACATGCTTAGCAGCTGATGTTTCTCTGATTTTGGCAGATAAAGGCCATGATGGATCTGTTTCTTGGAGTGGGTGGTGCCCAGAGGAAGGGCCTTTTCCGTGGGAGCGCCCACCTGGTGGAACCAACTGCCAGTGGGCCTGCGCACGGCTCCTGAAATACTATCCCAAGAGAGGAATCATTCTCAGTTTAATGATAAGATACAAACGCACACACAGATATGAGACTGCATATTGGATGGGACTAGTACCATCAAGGCAATCACACAAATCCTGTCAATAATTATCCAAAACCTTTCAGAAGTTCCTAGTATATGTGTGTCATACATTTTATTTCAGTTCAATTTCATCCAAACACTGAATATGGATACTTTTTAACTGCAGCCTTTTTTGACTGTAAAATTAATTTGATCATGCTGTACAAAATACATACATAATTCAAGGACTGATTGGATTCATAGCTTGCATTCTGTAACTCTGATAATAACCTTGGAGCTCATGATAGCAAACTTTAAAACCTACATGAAGAAAACAAAGACCTACTCCAAGAAACAGATCCATCATGGCCTTTATCTGCCAGAATCAGAGAAACATCAGCTGCTAAGCATGTGGGTAATGTGGTTTACACAGGAGACGCCGCCTGTGTAGGGTTTCAGTTCTGGTTAATGACAGTGTAAATCAAACCTGTCATTTTTTCAAATGATTTTTCTTTCAGCTTGGACCTTAAAAAAGAAAAAGCTGGGTAGGGGGAGCCCAAGCCAAAACCAGCACCTTCTCAGCATGAGATTCCACAGGAACCAAACTCACTCCTTTCCTCTCACCCCGTTTTCTTATAAGGAATAAGACAGACATTTTGCCCAGGCTGAAAGCTGGAGAAATCATCCAAGTATTACAATTTTCTGTTGATGTCCACAGTTTCCACAGCTGGGTGTGTATGTGTAGAAAGAACACAAAGACTGTTCCCCGTGAATGAAGTCCTTGGATGGCTTCTAATGATTTCTTATTAAAAAAAAATTGCCCCAGTGCTCCAGGATAGAAGCATTCTGCCATCAGAGACTAAGTTCCTGGATCCTGTATTCTGTACTATATGATAAATTAATAATTTTAACATCCACAAACTATATAAAATCACAATCATGTATTTAAAATAAACAAGAAATGAGTTTCCTCACAGCCTGACTTCTCTGTGGGCTTAGCTGCAAAAGGTATTTTTTCCTGAATAATGTGTGGCTGGAGAAGCTCCACAATTGTGGAACAAACACTAAAGGATGCCTCTCCCTTGTTTTAGGGGTTTGGAGAACCTTACAAAATTGTAAAGTGTTTGCAAAGACTGAAGTATGGCAGGGCAACGGTGTCTTTTACTTCCAGGAAACTGGGGAATATAGGGAAACTGGAAAAGAAGCTACAAAAACCCAAGTCGCCATCCCTCACTAATTTCTACCTATTCCAGTGAGGAGAAGTAGGGTGGATGCCTTTGAAGATACCCTTTAGCAAAAATAAATAAATAAAGTTAAGGTGGAGTGAGGTGAAAACACCCTTCTGCATCCTCAAATGAATTCACAGAGGCCTTCTTTATTGAAAGACTGGGAAGTTATTGGTTTTAATGGTGTGAGAGGGAATTAGGGGTTATGAAAGATATTCAGGAAAGAAAATGGAAGTGGAGAAGGCAAAGTCAGAGAGAAATCTGGAGGCTGGCAAGTAATCAGAAGGGAAGACACCCCCTCCACCTCTGTCATCAGTAATCTCATCAATGACCTCATTCCCAAGATGATAAATGGCAAATCATTACATACACTTTGAAGCTAAGAGGCAATATGGTCAATATAAGGGGGGGAAATACATCTTTAAATTGAAGCATTTAGTGACAACTTGAGACTAGGAAAAGATGAGGACCATGTGAAATAGTCAATAAGGAAGATTGGTTACTGGGGTGTGATTGTGCCATGCTAAAGGTCAAAGAGAAACAGGGCCTAAGATGGTCTTTCCAAATAAAAAAGATATTTATATAAGGAGAACAGATTATTCCTTTGGGGCTGAAAGTATTACCACTGATAATATCAATTTGATACCAACAACACATAAATAGATTTTGCTATTAGTCTCATTTTTAAGAGAATACCATCTTCCAACCATGTTTGACCGATGATTCATGCGCTCCAGTAGTGGCTTTCAGTTTATTATTCAACTGTATCAGTAATAACATTTGAATTTAAAGGGTTTTACAACTCCATAAAGACTCTGGAAGTTGAAATAGCTGATGTAAAGATAATAACCAGAAGCAATTTTAATATTAATAATAATTTGATATAATCAGCAGCTGGAAATAGTGGGAGAGAATTTAGAACTTAATATTGTTTTTTACCAATTGTTTCAATCTTTTCTTTTTCTTTTATCTTTTTTCTCTTTGGTGAAATCAACATGCCTGTAGAAGTTAATGTTTAGAGTTTTACAGTGATTTACATTTTTTCTCAAGATGACATAATGAGTCTGGTTACATAGATGCAATTAATTGTTTAGTCAATGAAAGAATGGATTGTAAATGTTGTGACAATTGTAGATCCTTTGTTTATTTACTGAGATGTTATTTTCCTCTCACTATTTCTTTTCTCACTTTTTTTCTTAATGTGGCCATTTATTTTATTCCATAAAAGTTTTAAATAAATATTTTTCATTTTTAAAAAACATTGGTAACCAGTGCAGTTCATAGAAAAGTAGCATTACATGGCCATATGATGGTATGCCAATCACTGCAATTTTTGGGGTGGTTTACAAAGATACTCCTGTATATAACACATTGCTGCAGCCCAAATGAAAAGTGACTTTGAAATGACTGAGCAGCTAAGAATCTCTGACCAGGAACAGGTCCAGTTGGTAAACCAGATAAAATTGTCCAAAGACCATTCTAGCTACAACAGCACCTGTTTTCTAAGCAGGAGCTTGAGTTCAGGAAGATGGAAAATTTCCAGGATCAGGGGCTGCCAATACTAATAGCTATTCCACCTTGCTAAAGTTGACTCCAAGTCTATTCCTTTCAACCAAGACCCTCATAGCCTCCAGAGTTTCAGGCAAGATTTCAACAGCATCAATTGGACAGCCTAGAGCCAAGAAGTACAATTTGGTTTCATCAGTATACTCATGAAATCTGATTCTGACTTTGAATTGATGGATGGCCTCTCCTACTGGTTAAACAGAAGGGGTGAGACAGTCAAGTTCCAAATTCCACACAAGTTAAGAGCTTTAAGCTCAATTTGTTCCTCACTGCCAACACCAATTGGAACCATCCATTAACACACACACACACCCAAAAAAGGAGAACCACCACAATCTGGTGCCTTTCACTCCTAGAAAGACACTATGATTGATAGCATTAAACACCTCTGAAAAATCAAAGAGAACCAGAATTGTAACACCACCCTTGTTCCAGCTATGAACGATGCCCCAGTTTGAAATTTAATTGAAAGGATGCAAATAATCCATTTCCTCCAGGATGTTTTAGAACTGCTGCCTGACCATCTTTTCTGAATTCTTCTCTAATAAGGGAATATTGTAAATTGGACTGTGGAGTCCAGCAATGAGTTCTTAAGGAGAAGGCACATCACTGTTTTGTTCAAGGCTGGAAGAATCATCTCCTCCTTAAAAAGTCTTAGGCCATTATATGGGTATGTCATCTCTCAAATAGCTCACAAGCCAGGAGAAGTGCATGGATCTAATAAATAGGCCTCCCAGTTCACATTTCCAATCACTCACTCCAAATCTTCTAGAATTATCAATTTATCCCAGCTAAGCCTGTAAGACTAAGTCTCGGGCATCTGGACTGACCCAATGTTTTATCCACCAGATACAATATCGCTCACAGCAACCTTGCAGATGTCCTGGTGACTCATTATCTTTCCCCAGTAAGAAATGAGTCAGTTTAAATAGTGCTGCTGGAGAGCCATCTGTAGATGGATAGCAGCAGAGAAAGAGCAAGAAACTTATTGCTCCAATATAATATAATAGAGGCTCTCACTTGTGTTCAGTTAGATTCTGTTTCTGTCTATCTTTGTCTCGATATTTCTTCTAATATGAAAAAACTTCTTAGAAAACTAAAGAGCACCTCAGGGTTAAAGTGGTGTGAGAAGCCACCTAGAAGCTATCCAGTCTAAAGCCCTCATCACATACCCATTAACTGCTCATCGGATCCTCAGAGAAAATAACAACTTCTCTGTGGAACCCCTTTGGATTCAGTTGCCTGGGATGGGACAATCTAACAGACCTTGTCCCCTTGCAGAAAAGTAAGAGAGTGATTCAATCATGGCAAACTCTACAAAAGATACCCCACCCCTGGCCCAAATAATTAATACAAAACAACATGGCACGAGTTATTAAATGCATACTTTTTACATTTTTATTTCAGCTTTTAAATAGTAGCCTAAGCAGGTTCTGATTAAATAGAGGCAGATCTTAATTTTTTTTTTCTGTCTCCCTGTTACGATCTAGATTCTCATCCCAATTCTCTTGAATATGGGTGCTTTCCAGATATACCCGTGAAGATACTGGGAATGCATCTTTCTAGAATCTGCCTCATCTCCATTATTCCAAATTGCTAAATGATGAGGCCTTCTGATGCCAAAATACCCAGAGTTCCCTGGAAGTGTTTTCCACTTTTCTCTTTGAGCTATTTTGTCTTCTGTTGCACATTTGTTATAGCTTTTCCTTGGCAGGAACTAAAATAATATACTCTGGAGTTTGGTAGCCAATCAAGATCACCTTTCTTTTATCAAACCTGGGGGTGGGGTGGGGGAATGAAATTTAGAGTATCAGGTTAATCCTGTGATGACTTCTTAAATTGTATTATTATACCTATCTCAATGTCTCATATTGTATTTTCCATATGTCCCCAAACCAAGATCCAGTAGTACCTAGACAATTCAAGCTTTATTTCTGACACTTCCTGTATCATTACAACTGTTCTTTTAAAAAAAATGATTATGTTTTAAAATGTGTTTTTGCAGGGTAGAAAAAACTATGGATCTGCTATTCATGCCACTGTCTGAATAATACTTCTCACTAATTGCACTGGAATTCCAAAGACAACTGTTGGAGTTTCTACATGCAAATATACAATATTGTGCCAGTTGCTTAATTGTTATTGCAGAATAATGTCTGCCATTATTTTTAGTTATAATAAATCATCTTGAACATGAGGTACAATTATTTGCTAATAAATAATATACGAAGATCTACAGGGTCTTATAAGACTAACGTATAATTGAATTGAATTAAAGTGTGCACATAAAAACATACAAACACACTGACATCAAAAAGAAAAGCCATGTAACAAGCTGTATCAAAACACACAATTTTTAGAGACAACAGTTTCTCAAATAAATTAATAGCTACTGGGGACTACAAAGGTCAGTAAATACAAACATAGACTTTGCCTGAATTGTAAATTACTACTTTTCAAATAAACCATTCTTTTCTTTTGTTTGAATTCTCCTAGAGGCACATCCATCCACATTAAATATACACTGGAAAGGAAGCTGAACTGTGATTTTTTTTTCTGATGACATTAAAAATTCTGTAAACACAGTGTCATTTATGGGACTAATAACTTAGAAGGTAATAAATGAACATAGATGCACATGGAAAATAAAATGAGCTTTTTCCATAAAGCTCTGCTGTGCTGTGATTTATTCAGTGAGTGCAAGTGGCAGGTTTGCCATAAATAGGTTACTTTTCTTGACAGACAAATAGCTGGCTATCTAACCAATGTAAACAGCGAAAATGCTATAATTGCACATATGACTTGGATCAGAAAAAGTGAGCAGGGGAATGGCTCTGAGAAAGTGAAATGTCTTAATTGATATTCTAAACTCCTAATATACAAGTAGTCTTTGATTTACCACTGTTCATTTAAAGATAGAACAGCACTGAAAAAAGTGACTTACAACTGTTCTTTACACAATCCTTGCAACATCCCAATGATCATGTGATCAAAATTCAGATGCTGGCAATTGATTCATTTTTATGATGGGTCACATGGTCATAGGATCAGCTTTTGCAACCTTATGACAAGCAAAGACAGAGCCAGATTCACTTAACAGCCGTGTTACTAACATAAGGACTTAATATGACTTAATATCTGCGGCAAGAAAGATCACAAAATGGGGCAAACTCACTTGACAACTGTGTCACTTTAGCAACATAAATTTGGGGCTCAATTGTGGTTACAAGTCAAGGACTATCTCTATTGAAAAAGGTTTCTTAGGTTCCTGAAACTTTAGAAGGCTCAAGTTCCAATGTGACTAACAACTTAGATTAAGATCTCCCTAATTAACCATATAAATTAAGGATGAGAATCTGTGGCCATATCCATAACACAGGATTGAACTAGTGCAGGAAGTATTTCCTCTCCTTTGGAATTCTTTGCCAGGAATTCCAGATTGTTTAAAAAGTCCATGGTGCTCAAATGTAGCTTGTAGAGTTCTGTTTAAGAGATTTTATGTTTCATTGCTTATCCTATTTCAACAACATGTAACTTGCCTTCCATTTTTGTGCAAATGAAGCGGGTTCACATTATGCAATCTCCAGTGGAGCTAATTTGAGGTGTAAGGTTCCAATCAGAACATACGGAAAGATAGGAATCCTTTGGCTTGTACTCTTTTCATGAATTGGCTCATAGATAGGAGACCTGCTTAAGGTCTATCAAGGGAAAGAATCCTAGAAACTCAGATCAGTCGGCCTCCTTCATGTTATCTAATGAACTGGACTGTCTTCCAAGAGCTCTTGATTCAAAGTGCTGCTGATAGGGAAGGGGCTTTTTTGAAGAAGAAGATGGTTTCAATCTAGACCAGTTTCCAGTTTGTTTCCAGGTCCAACTCAAAGTCTGAACATTATCTTTAAAATACTTCAACTACATGAATATGCCAGCAATAATTCTTCTGATTCAGCAGACTTTTTTTTTAACGAGATCGGGATTCACCAGCCTGCAGAAGCTCTATTCCATGTAAAATAGTGGATAGATGGGATAAGGTAACATTGACCACAGGACCCTCACCCAGAACAGGGTCATCTACTAGGGGAGTCAAGATGGTAGCTGCAACCATGTGATCAAAACCCTGTTCCTTTTTTAAATTAAAAAAAGCACATAAAAAGAGGACAGCACTTTGATTGCAGTCACCATCTTATAACCTTCCTTTTTGTGTAAACTCTTTTCTCTTACTGCTTTAGAGATTGGTGAAAGTGCAACTGCCTTGGATTGGTTCTTCGCTTATTTCATAGATAGATTTAACTAATTCTAGATCGTATTTCATGAAGGGATGTACTTAAAGAATGACAATGGGCAGCACCATTGGGCACGTCAAACTACATAACATACTGTGATTCATTATAAGCTACATTTCCCCACAAGGTTGTTCTCTACAGGGGGGGCCTTCCTTCATGACATCATCATAATAGGTCTATGATCGCAGAGGATCCTGAGCACTTCCATGGCTTAGGATGAATTTGATCTCAGAGACTTCCTACTTCTAAATCAATTGCTGGGAGTGTCTTGAGGCAATCAGAAGTTCAACACATTTGGAAGGTGCATGTTGGGGATGGCAACCTAAGTGATTATGTATACAGAGTGCACCAAAAATGAGGTCCATAGATAATCTATTATATAAATTACATTAAATGCTCAGATTGGTTGGCATTTTTTCCTAAACATGTTTGATGCATGACAACATGGTTGCCATTTTCTTCCTTACTCATTTGACCCATGACCTTTTAACATTCCTAAATTGAGCAAATTTCTTCCGGAATAAAATATGGATAAATCATGTTGTGCTTGATCTATAGCCCCTGACATTTTATGCGCTCGTTTTCTGTTTGTGGATGTAATCAGAATCATATGAAATCAGTTCCAAAATGGAAAAGGAAGAGCCAACTTTTAACAGCCTCTTGGAAATCTTTTTTGCAAGTCATCTAAGATGAAAATACTTGGGCTGCTTGAGACGGAGACAGAGACAGAGGCACACATGGAATATTTAGCTTGATCCTTTCTATTTTTAAAGAAAACCTTACTCTTTATTTCTTTAAAGCAAGAAAAAAATCTATAATTATTCTTTAAAATAATTTTTAGCTTATTTGACGCAACTGCACTATTCTCACATCTACCAATCATTACAATTTGTATTTCCAAGCGTATACTTGTTGCTGAACAAGCAGTTTTGTGCAACAGATCCAGCAAGTCTTTTTTTCAAGCCAGTACAAGCCTTTCTTTGTTAAACAGACTTTTTATGACTCCCGCTTTGTTTGTTTGATTTTTGTCTCTGTTTTCAAACAAATGTATATTCCTATAAACTGGATAAACTGAATAAATAAATACTTGAAACTTGGCAATTGTTCCCTACTTAAGGGAATCTGGCAAACTGAAAGGCAGGCTTAAAAATGTTCTAAATAAATAGATATAAGGAAAAGATCCTCAGTGTGCATTCAAAGCTACTCTTGGCTTTATAATTCCTGTTCACTATCCCAAAGCTGAGTTTGGGCTTTGAAAATGAATCCACCCTTTAACAGAAGTGAACATTTATCCTAATATATTACTGTAAGAAGGAGCTTAGTAGAATTAAGGCAACCAAGAGTAAATCTCAGCCGGTTAGATAACCCTTTATATTTAATTTGTACGTCAAGCGTGTGTAATACAGCTGGAGGAAGCCTAAATTCGAGAGTGTAGTGAAAGTGCCCAGCCATGAACAGGTCGAAAAGGGCAAGATCCTTTCACAACTCCTGGAAGCCATTTAACGCTGGAGCTTCAAGGAAGGGACGCAGAAAGTGCGGGAGAGCAAAGCGTTGTCTTCTTTCGCCCGTTTCTTTCGCGGCCGCGCGTTCATTTATCTCCAGTTTTCTCTCTTAATAAATCGGGTCACAACCTCACTCTCCCATCAGTGAATCCTCCGAATGCAGCGCCGTTTGGACTGAAGCCCAGGAGAGCCGCGGGGCCCGAATTCTAACGACTTTTCCCACCGCGGTGAGACAACGCCTCACGCGCTCAGAGGCCCTGCGGGTTCACCGTCGTTACTGAAAACAGGACAAGTGATTGGCGTAACTGCGGCGCTAAATTCAGGATGCCGAAGCAGAAGCACCCAAGGCGTATTTCCAGACAATCTCCCATTTTCCACGGTTAGGGCTCCGGGACAGGACAGGACCGGGAGCCAAGCCTTCTTCAACTTGCGCGGCCCCTACGAGCAATAACTTTTCCTCACCGCGGGGCCGCTCCGTCCAGCCCTTCTCTTTTGCAGCAGATAATGGAAACCGATTGACATGTATTTATGCCTCTAAAAATATGTAAAGAGGTCGAGCCATTCCTCATGCGGACGAGCCGTGATTTACGGGATGTTACAGTGAGACGCTAATACAAAAGACAGGGGGAATATTTTACGGGGCTTGCAATGTAAACAGCTCGGGCGCAGAGCCCCGTTTTATGGAGCCCCGGCAATGGCACGCAATCCGACAGCGGCCTGATTTACGGCCCTATTTAGATAACGGTGTCCGGAGTAGGGATTGGCGGTGGCGTCAAGGTCACAGGACGTGCCAGGCTTGACGTTTCGCTGGACCGCAGCGGCGCAGGAGACGCCGTCCAAGAATGCAGCCTCCGGCAGAGGCGGAAGGTGGGGAGGGAGGGCTCACCCTAACCCACCAACCGCCGGTGAAAACCGGTTCGGCGGCGGGCTTGCCACCCTCTAGAGGCGCTGTCGAGTCGAAGCAGAATATAGAGATCAGCGCTGGAGCCGGGGATTGGTTGAGACGGGGACCAATTAAGAAAAAAAGAATTGATTGGTCGGTAAGGCGTTCGCGAACGCTCTATTTGCTCCTCGCTCTAGTCGGAGAAGCAGGTGTGGGTTGGTCGGATTGAGAAATTTGGCCCGCGGGCTGGCTGAAGTTTCTGGCTGAGGGGAGAGTTGAGGAGATGGATTCTCCGGATCTACGTCCAAACCAAATCAAATACATTCTAGGCGCTGTATTACGCCACCTGCGTAACAGACCGAGTTTTGTTTTGTTTTGCTTTGTTTTTTTTAAGAGAAGAGGGGGCGGGAGGGAGAAGCCTTCGTAAGTGAAAAGAAATGACAAATTCTAAATTGGTTAATCCACACCTGGAATACTTAGATCCAGTTTTGGTCACCACATTACAAAAAAAGATGTCTTTGGGAAAAGTGCAAAGAAGAGCACCCGATTCAAAGCCTGGAGACTAAAACATATGCAGAACGGTTGCAGGATTTGGGTTTGGAGTCTAGAGAAAAGTGGGGACACGATTGCAGTATTCCAGTATTGGAGAGGCTGCCAGAAAGAGGAGGGGATCAATTTATTTTCCAAAGCACCTGAGGGGAGGACAAGAAACAATGGGTGGAAACTAATCAAGGAGAGAAGCAACCTGGAATTAAGGAGAAACTTCCTAAGAGTGGGGACGATTAACTAGTGGAACAGCTTGCCTTCAGACGTTGTGGGTGCTTCTCCACTGGAGGTTTTTTTTAAGAAGAGGACTGGACAGGCATTTGTCTGAAATGGTACAGGATCCTCTGCTTGAGCAGGGGGCTGGACTAGAAGACCTCCAAGGTCCCTTCCAGCTCTATTCTGATTCTGGTTACTGGTGGCACTGACCAGGGATAATAATCATAAACACATCCAGTACAATATTAATATTGCAGCAGCATTATGTCCTCTAACATGAGCTTAAGTGAAATTAACGAACACAGGATTGTGCAGCTGTGGGAATCCGTGACACGCAGCTCTGTGTGCACAGCTTTATGGGGTACATATGTACTGTATGGCATCTGTGTAGAATTTGTTACTTTATGTTATATATAATATGGTATTCTATTTCATAGCATATGTTCCACTGGGTGTGCCAAACTAGTGTAAATAATTCCTTACTGCTTTATATAAAACTCCAATGTTATATCTACAAGATTACACTGAGAGTGAATCCAATTAAAAGATAAGCAGTAATCAGTTTCAGTGCATCCGTTCTCTGTGGCTTTTATTTCTAAATAACATTCCTTAAAGATAAGCCATGTTTTTCAGATAAATGTGCATATGATTGCGGATATACATGGAGAGAAGTTTGCCTTATATTAGAGTGATTGGCCCTTTTAAGTTCTTACTGCTCTCTGTATTTTCAAGCAACTCCAGGCATTTTGCCTAGGAAAGACAGCGTTCAGATGCCCCAGCGATATATTTCACAGAAAAAAATGGAGACAAAGGCTAAATGGATACAAATTCAATATCAGAAATGACAGTATGACTGGTAATTAAATAGATGACATTGTCAGGCAGAGCACCTAATGACTGGATTGACAAATACTATCCATTCCAACCTACTTATAGAGACAATCCACAGCCTTCCAAAGATATTCCAGGAATGTTCCTGATCCCAATTTCCATTTAAATATTATTTTCCCATTTTCCTGCTGCCCTCAGGCTTGCTGGGCATAGCTGCTTTTCCCACTTGCATAACATTCTCAAAATATGTGAGTTTTTGCCTGCTTAAGTATTAAGTATTTAAGAGAATTGTCAGCTTTTATCTAGCCCAGGAATGATGATTGGTTGTACTTACACTTCTTCATGATGTTCTTAGTAATGATCTCCAAATCTATTATCTGAGGATGTCTGTCTTCTTTTATCATGCTCTTTTTCAGTGGTCAGCTTTCACAGTTTCATATTGCTTCAGCAATTCTGATATTTACGGTCTTAAAAATGTCCTTATCCTTCATGTGTCTAAGTTTTCATTACTTTCTTCTGATGGTGATGATTGATCTCCTGGCTACTTCTTACCCCCTAGTCCATCTTTATCTATTTTGAACTTAAGGAAATAAAACTACTTGCACTTTCACTTCTTCGCTGCCAACTGTGATTTAAATATCTCATGTCACTGCTGGCTAACCTTATCTCTCTTTTAATTTAAGAATTCTTAATTTAGGGAACCCAGATTTCTACTTTCCATTTTTAATTTCACAGCATGTAGTTCTAAGTTTACTTACAATTAGGGTGGAGCCTGTTGATTATGATTGTTGGGGTGTGTTGTTTTAGAATGCAAGGAACTAGTCTTTGGATTTTGTTTTTTATTATTTCTTTTGCATTTTTATAGCTGTTGGTGTGAGTCATTCAGAGTTATGACAGATAAGCTGGGCAATTAGATGAATCAAATAAATAACTAAATGAATACCTTTTTCAGCTAAGTAGATTGTATTGTCAGCATATCTCAAACTATTAATGTTTAGGTCTTGATTCCAGTTGTCCTATCTTTCAATCCTGCCATTCTTATACTTACTAAACAAATTAAACAAGTATGGGGACTATATGCTTCCCTTTCTCGCTCCTTTCCCAATTCTGAACTTTTTTTTCTAATTCAGTTCTTAACAATAATTCCTTATTTATTATAAAGATTATCCCCCCAAAAATAGCACTTCAACCATTATATGTCTTGTTTATTTGTGCACTAGCATGTTATTTGCAGGCTTCCAGAAGCAAACTTTAGAAAAACATTCTACAAAGTGCCATTGACCGTTTTTTCTTCACAGAAAAGTAATCATTAAAAGCATCTGAGTTTTGCATTCTGCATACACATCCTACAGGTCTCCTTTGACTTGATCTCTTTTTATGGGTTAATCATTTGATAGATTTAAAAACCCTTCCCCTGGGTAAACTGAGGACCCAGATTGTTGGGGGCATTAAGCTGACTTTGTAAAAACACTGCTTGGGGGGACCGACTGCCCTAATAAGCAGGTACATACAAAGAATGAAGGCTAATATTTCAAGAGGTTGTAAGCCGCCCTGAGTCTCTGGAGAAGGGTGGCATATAAATGGAATTTTAAAAAAATGCCAAGTTCATCTTGCACAGTCCTACATGATCAAACGAAACTGTAAACTAATTCCAACTTTTGGCTTTTGTCCAAACGAAGGTTGAATTGAACAAACCGGAGGTAGTTGGGGAAAGTCTCTCAGCTAAATTTCTGATTCAGCGGCGTCTCAGGATGGGGAAGAATAACACCAAGAAAAGCAGAGAGGAAACGGTAGAAAGTAACAGCAAAGGGACAGGAGGATGTGGGAAAAGTTGAAAATAGCAGTGACAAATTGTCATCGGAAGATTCCCCCTGCCGTCCCCAGAGGATTCGCCTGGAAGGAGCTGCAATTTAAAGGTGCTTTTTCAAGAGGCAACTGGACTTTCTGATTTTCTTCGAAGACTTTTGCTTCCCATCCAAGAAGCTTCTTCAGCTCTGTCTGCAAGGAGTATAAATCCTTCCATTCTCCGCCATCCAGCCAGAGCTGAAGAAGCTTCTTGGATGAGAAGCGAAACTTCTTCAAAGAAAAACCTGAAAGTCCAGTTGCCTCTTGAAAAAGCACCTTTGGGACCACCATGACCAGAATCCATAGATTTAAGTACAAGGAAGACTTTGCTCGGCTGTACTACGAGAGAGCGCCCCCACGATTCACGCTCCTTTCCCCACCCGAGGGAATCTTTCCTTTTCTTCCGGCCGCAAACCGCAGTCCTTTATCAGTGGGATTCCTTAGGGGCCAGACTCCCTGCAGCTAGCCAGGCGATTAGATAAAGGAACCCGACTAGTTTTCGAGGCAGCGGCTGACCATCTGCGCAACAAACTGAGAGCGGCCAAAGTTCCACAAAACTCGGCGGCGACCGAGAGGAGGCAAGCCTGGAAGCCACGAGCCGGCCCCCCCCCCCCCCACCTTTTGGCCGGCGGGTTTCTCTGCAAGGGCTTCTTGGAGAACCGCCTCCCGCAAACGCTGATTGGAGCGTCTGGGTCTGATCGGAGAGTCTGGGCTTGTTTCTAGCAAATCGGCGCCCTCGCTCGGGCTGCCTTCCTCGCCTGGTTCACGGGAATGCCGCGCTTGGGTTTTGAAACGATCTTTGGAGCGTCCCATGAACGGACGCTGGATCGGATTCGTTTTACGTGCTTTTCGGCTTGTAAACAACTCGGGTGAAGGACACCTGAAGGCTCCCCATAGGCGGTATATTGATGCTGCTTTTCTGTACTTGTATCCGGAAGTAAGCGGCCCACAGCAATCACAGCAATCATTTCACTAGAGGCACTTTTTCTTTGTTGAGAGCTTCAAATTATTATTTATTATTGTTATATACTTTATTCATCAAATATGAAACTCAGTCAACTGAACTAATTCAAAAATGCACCACAAGTACCATTGACTGATGCTAATGGTTGACACGGGTTGCTATTGTTGTTGTTGTCGTCATTGTCATTATTATCGTCATCAACATCTTATTTTATTTTGTTTGTTTGTTTGCCTCCCATTTCACTTTGAAGCGGCTCTGAGCGGCTCACAATATTAAAAGCAAAACTACAAAAGATTAAGTATTTTGAAAAGCAATAAAAATAGAATTGCAATCCAAAATAATTTACACGTGCTTGGGAATGTGTCTTCCTGTGTAACTGCAAACAGAAGCAGGGTGCTTCGAAGTAATCTCTTGCCTTGAAATCAGTGCTTCTGCCTCCCCCCCCCCTTTTACTTTTTTTTCAGTAAAAGCTTCTCTCTCAAGCTCTAAGTGATCGTTTGCAATGTTTATCCAGTTGATACCAAAATAGACAATCATTGCTAGGCCACCCGACTTGTAACAGGCTAATATAATCTCT
>JANHFR010003471.1:249640-259821 GCA_032468015.1 Mimophis mahfalensis
CCATCCGTCCTTCCGTCCTGCCGTCCGTCCTTCCCCCCCCCCCCCTCCTCTCTCCTCTCCTCTCCTTTCTAAGTTCTCCTCTTGTCCCCTCTCCTCTCCTTTCTCCTTCCCTTCTTCTTACTTGGCGGCAGTGGCGGTGTGTGTGTGTGTGTGTGCTTTCTCAGTGATGTCGGGGGCGGCGGAACTCCCAAAAGCCGCTTGTCTGCTGGCTGAGACCGGGGGGCTCTGAGCGAGGGGGCTCGCCTCGCACCACGGCTCTTGGAGTTCATGCAATAAGATGCACCCTCATTTTCCACCCACTTTTTTTTTGGGGGGGGGGGAGTGCATCTTATAACCCGAAATTTACGGTATATAGTGAAAGATGCTGAAGAGTGAGAGTTTCAGACAAATAAAAGTAAGGACTTGCTCAAACTCTACATGTTTATTCAAGATATAGTAATGATCATCGATGTGATAACATAGGATTCTTCTATAAAGCAAGGTAGAATTTGGCAGAGTTTGGCAAAGTTGCTGTGGCTGTTCTTGAGCTGATAACCAGTGGAAAGTTAAAACACTTCAGGGACAGTATCAAGACAGTTTTAATCTGCTGCATCCAAAGTTGCTCCATTTTCTAGGTGTCTTAATTCAGGCCTGAATTGTGACCAAAAATTGTGAGCCCTTCTGAATTCATACTTTGCATTATTCACGAAGTTTGTGATATGGAAAACAGATATACTGCTCCAATGTGATTTATAAGTTTAAAATTGTATGAATGAGAAAGTTCTGAGCACTAATGATTGGAGTACAATCTTAATAAATACATGCTATTATGTTGCTTTTAGGAAGTGTAATTCAACTTTCAAAAATATAAATACAATCTAAACAGTAAATTTCAATTTTATTATGTAATTCACCTCTGGAACATCTATTTCATGCTCTGGAGAGTCTCCCCCATCATCACTGGTTTTCCTTTTTCTTTTATTTCGGACACTTTGAATGAAGTTCTTGTGGAAATCACATATATATAAGTGTCTTACCTAAAATTAAACAAGAAAAATATTAAATAGCACAATCCTTACAACAGTAAAAAGAACGATAAAAAGAAAATCTGAGAACTTACAGTGCTAAAAATTGGGCCTCTTTTTGAAAAAAAGTTTTCATCTGTTCACTTAAGGGCCATTGCAGATCAAAAAGGTATGGCAGAAGGGCTACTTTCTTTTTTTCAGTTTTGATTCATTGTGCGGCAGATGGCTTTATTTTACTAGAACAGCAGCCCAAATTAAGTCTTCCACAAACCCTCTTTTTGCTCATCTGCTTTCTTCAAGTTTGACAGTAAAGAGGCTGTTTTAAAAACAGATTTACTGGTTTTAAAACTAAAACTGTGGGCTACAATGTAAAACGGAACACCGAACAGCTGAATTTGGTTTTTAATGTTAAATTAAAGTCCTTCCTGGGGGGTTCGTGTCTTGTAAGTCTGTGTGCAGAAATATATATCTTGACATCAAAATGCAAGTGCCATGAAAGCCAGTTGAATGACTTTGAGCCAATCACACTTTCTCAGCCCAAGTAACCTAACATTGTTGTGGTGGTGAAAATCGAAGGGGGAAGATGTGTTGGATATGTTTACTGCCTTGAGTTATTTGTAAAAATAATGAAGGAAGGATATGAATAAATAAACCAAAATAATATTTTTGCCCTTATGATGCACTGCTTCACATAGGTCACAGACATGAGAGTTTTAGTAATATATGTTTACAAACTTGGTATAATATTGCAGAATTATAAAACGGTAGTTCTTGTATGTATGAAAGGGACTGAATGATGCAGCAGAAACTTCTAGTCACAAAACCTATTTCTGGAGACTTACAGTGAATATACTAATGAAATGTATCTAATGAAATGAGTACTAACTTAATTAAAATAACTCATTTAGTAGACCATTAACTCTGACTATTTTGGATATATTTCTCTTCAGAAAACTAGCCCACAGTTAACTTTTTCTACTATTGTTTTCATATATATATTGGCAGTAATTGTGCTGAAATAATGCTGAAAGAAATGAAATCATTAAAGTTTATTCTTCTCATTACATTTGATTCTGGTTAAAGGCATTAACTATAGACTAACCTAATAGGTAACAGAAATACTCTTACTAGATACCCACTGATACTTTATGGATTTTTTATGAGGTGTGAAGGGGAAACTGCCTGGAAATAATCGTAATCTTATTGCAAGTTTTAATTTAGAATGTTTAAATAAACTACATTAAAAGAGACCTAGAAAAAATTCTTTCCACTCTCCTTTAATTTCTCAATGACATCAGGTTTAATTTGGATTATGCTTTATAGACAAATCCTAATATATAATCTGGATGAATACAAACAATCGTTACTACCACGTATAATGTCAGTTAAAAATGCCCAATGTGACAGATGGCACAGTAACAACTGCTAGCAGCATATTAATTTGTTTGATGCCAGCCATGAGCCATGCTTGCTGCTTTCCAACTGACTGCAGTTCACTGGAGATTTCACAGTTTTAAGGTGAATTATTTCAAGAATACTATCAGTATAGTACATCAATTAAGATATCATAAGGGTCTTTGGTTTTAGCCTACCCTTAGACACAGAAGAACATTACTCTGAAAATGAAAAGCAGAATATACATCTAATAAATAAAACATTCTGAATTATTTAGCTGGACATTTTATTGGTTAATTTACAAATACATATATTAAGTTCTTTATCAATATTAACACCTGTAATATCAGATAAACGATTATATGGCTATTGATTACAAAGCAAACATTTTTTCCATTCTTAATAATAAGAAATATCATAAATAACTGGTCTCTAGCATACTTCTAGTATATTTTTTATAGATAATGATATCAACATTCTCTCTCCCCTCCCCACCCCGAAAAAAAATCAGAATCGGGTACAGCATCTTTTTATTTTAGCTATTTACTACAAACTTGCCTTACCCAATTTTTTCTGATGTATCATACTGATGATACATTCTGATGTACGGTTAAACAGCTGCAATCTATGTACTCCCCCCCCCCCAACAATATGAAGCTTGCATTTCCTTTTCCCCATCAAGTCTTTTTACAATCACACAACCCTAGATTTTCCAAGTAGTCTCCCATCCAAATATTTATCATTCTCAATCCTGCTTAGCTTTATCCAAACCAGCTAGATGCTGCCACCTGGTGCGGCTTTGTGCTATTTTTGTCACTTCAGTCCTGAATGAAAGAGAATAACTTTGATACTACTGCTATTATGTTTATATGTAAGGCAATTATTTCACTCTGTAAAAGATAACACTAAAATATAATAGTATTTTAATGATGGTGCTGTTTCAGGCACATCTCTATTTACACTGGCTTCTTTGCCAGGATCATAAACCAACATACTTTCATTTTAATGCTGCATCATTCAAACTGTTCCTATCACTTTTCTTAGCATAGGGAAATACTGCTTTGCTGACGCTGGGAATTCACAGCAGCTCAGCAGAATTAGTTTAAAAAAAAAAAAGCTCCTCTAAAATTTTAGAGCCGTGTAGTACAGCCGCGCTATTATGACAACGGAAGAGACAGGTTCGGTGCACAACTGCAGATACACACAGAGAAGCATGCAGTGCTAAAGCTTCTGCGGTTGCCACTTACACTTTTGTCAATATCCAGTTTCAGCTTTTTCTGAGAGATGCTCTTTTGGATCCTCTTGCTGAAGGAGGCATTGCCAGCCGGGCGGACACAACGATCCCCGTCGTCGATGAGGCAACAACTTTGTCCGTAAAAAGGGGTGGTAGGAGGACCATCCCGGCTATCTTCCTCTGTGCTGAAACCATTCATCGCAGCCTCCCGCCGGCCTCGGTCGACGAAAGACCAACTTCGCCAGCCTTTGCGCTCGCCAACCGCCGCCCTTCCCTCTCCGCCCGGCCTTCCCCACCCTGGACTCGGCGGGCTTTTAAGGAAACATCCGGAGGGCAGCCGTCAAAGCAACGCTGGCTTCGCCCGCCGCCTCCACCGGGCGGCCTTCCCAGGGGCCCCGGGGAGCCCCTCACGCCGCCATCCCGTCCAGGGGCGCTGGAAGCGGTCCTTCGAGGTGGCGGCTTCCCTCGCCTCCCCGAGGAATCGCTTTCCCGCTTCAGCCCGCGGACGCGCTCCGCCTGCCCTGACCCGGTGGGGACCCCAGCCTCGCAAGCAACTCCTCCGAGAGGCGGCGAGTGCAGGGAGGGTCCCTCTTCTCGCCTCCTCACGGCCTCCCGACCCCCCTCTGGCAGCCGGCCGAGGACCGCGTCCCTTCGGCTACCTAGGTCACAGCCCCCGGAGCCGGCAGCCCGGTACCGGTGGCTGCGCCCAGCTGCCGGCCCCTTCCGCGGAACTCGTCAGGCGGACGCGACCTGTCGCTCCGCCGGAGAGGCCACCAGGCCACGGAGCCCAACGCCCGCACCCACACGCTCCCTCGCCCGCCTCGCTCGTCTCTTTCCCACTCCCTCAAACACAAAACCTGCCTGTTCCGCCTCTTTCGCCTCCAAGCGGAAGTCCCGTCCCCGGGCAGCCAGTGGTTAGTGCAGCTCGAGAGGCGGGACTTGGGCTCCCGCTCAGACCAGGCATTGGCCGAAGCAGCTGCTCGTGCCGATAGGCTCCTTCCTGCGCGAGGGGAGGCAGCCGGAGAGCGTTTGAAGTCGGTGCTCGGGAACAGGCTGGGGGAGCGGAGCGGGAGTTCGGAGGCTGGCGGACGGGCGAGTGCTGAGCTTCGGAGCCAACTTCTGCAGCGACACACGGGAGGCCATTAACAAGAGGGCGGGGCAGGGGACGGTGAACGTTCGAAAACCAACGGCTCGCTCTCGTGCACCTCAAAGGCGGAGCTGCCGTGCGGCTCTCGGGCGAGGCCATTGAAGTGGACTTTTGACCAGGAGTGCTTTGGGTCCTACTCGGACCCTCTTGAGTGGCTGGTTGCCGCAAAGTAACAGAGCGTCCCCTCCGGAGGTTCAGAGCTGCAGCGTTACCCGGGAGGGGGCAGCGGCGAGATCCCGCGGAAGAAAGAGAAAATAAACCGGGAAACCAGTAGGATAGGGGGTGCGCGGCGGCATGGACCGACCTCGAGAACCAGAGTAAAATGAAGGCCGGGAGCTTGCTGTATCCCTCAGAGACTCCATTGCAAAAGGCAGTGGACGTCCAGGTCGCAGCTCATGGATTTTCGAGGCTAAGATCCAGTGATTCAAATTCTTGTGGGAAACAAAACTGGGAAGCAGGTGGATCTCTGGAAGTCCCAAAGGTGCTTTTTCAAGAGGCAACTTTCTGGTTTGTCTTTGAAGACGTTTTGCCTCTCATCCAAGTTTCATCAGCTCTGACTGAATCTCTAAACCTCCTGTCTGCAAGGAATATAAATCCTTCCATCCTGCACCTTCCAGTCAGAGCTGAAAAAGCTTCTTGGGTGAGAAGCAAAATGTCTTCGAAGAAAAACTAGAAAGTCCAATTGTATCTTGAAAAGCACCTTTGGGACAACCATGACCTGGATGACTGAGACTCTCCATAGACATTGATCTCTGGAAGTTTTTACCTTACTATTTTTCAGCCCTGAATACTTTTAGAGGTGTAGGCGTGTGGGTCCCCATTGCACAAGCTGGGTTAGTCTATTGAAGATGTGTCTAGAACTCATGACTCTGGAGCCATTAAAGGGTTAATTATGCTGCTCCTAGGTCGAATAGCTGATTATTGGAATTTACTCCACAACGGAATGCAGTGATGCTTGAGTAATTTTGTTGAATATGTTTTTGTCAGCAATATATCTGCTCTGGCTGCCACATGCTGAGCTATGTACAATTACCCAGTTGGCCCCAAGGTCACTCTTCATAGAATACAATATTTAAAAATGAATGATTAGTTGACCATCAGAGTCCTTGTCTCCCCTCGACGGTATGTAAATAAATGAAAATGAACTTTACTTTTTTAGTAGCCAAGAGAAACTTGGAGCCAAAAGTAACTTAAATCTCATTTTATATTCTTAAGATGCTTTTAACTGAAACTTTACAAAATTCTGCAGATCTAGACCTGTTTTTTTGTTCGTGACCTAGCCTGGTACTTTAATCACTAAACCAAACTGGCTCTCACTTTTATGACATATATTAATAGTATGCCTATATATAACACACATATAACCCATATGTTATCACCTTATACATTTTATATGCAGCCCAAAACAGTTCTTGTTCTTCATGGAGGCCCAGACAAGCCAAAAGGTTTTATACTCATGCTTTATGCAAAGCTAGCAGCTGTTCATCTGGAAACACATGTATTGCCCATAATACTGTCATATACGTATCTTGGCCACCTCTGGCTTCCACATGATATTGTCTTCATCTTTCAGCACATGTATGAGGCAGCTTTAAGTCATCCTTTGCTGTTCTACCTTTGTCCCCTTAAGCTAACAGCAGCCCAGATCCTTTCAAAATATGTAAAATTTTCACTGCAGGATGAAGAGGTAATTAAGAAGATACTAGACTGCAGAAAATCAGTCAGAAAGAAGACACAGGATATTATCAAACATGGAACTTATTTTACCAGTGGTTGGAAAAAGGGTGGAGAATAAGAATGGAAACTCTATTGTTTAGCAAATTTAATTAAGAGCATTGGTGGTGCAGCAGACTAAAGTGCTGTTAAGTAGCACTTAGCTGCCAGTTACCTGCAATTAAGGAGATTTAAAATCTCACCAGGCTCAAGGTTGACTCAGCCTTCCATCCTTCCGAGGTAGGTAAACTGAGGACCCAGATTGTTGGGGGCATTAAGCTGACTTTGTAAAACACCGCTTAGGGCCCCCCGAATCCTCTAATAAACAGGTATATACAAAGAATTAAGGCTAATGTTTCAAGAGATTGTAAGCTGCCCTGAGTCTCCGAAGAAGGGTGGCATATAAATGGAATAAAAAAACAAACACCCAGACAACATGATATTTATTAAGCACTAACAAATGTAATTAATATAAAAATAAAATGTATTAAAACCAAAATGTGTAAAATTGAATGGAACTGTTTGGCATTCCTTAGCCATTCCAAACTGGTGAGCATTCTGTCCCTCTTTGAGACCTTGAGCACTGTCTTCTGCCGTTTTTCTATCCCATTCCTTCCAGCAAAGAAAGCTGCATACAGCTATTCAAAAGTCTACAGCTCTACCTGATATTTGGTGAATTTGAAATTTTTGAATGGGTTCAGGAGTTGTGCTTTTTACCTTGGCAAATGCAATAAAGCAAGAGAGCTAGATCATCCATGTCAAGACTCTATGCCTTTCTTGGCCCCGTATGTCTTCCCTTCCCACAATATTGTCTTGACCTTATAAAAGTGGACCCAGCAAACACAGTTTACATTATTTGGACTTGCATTATTGAGATAGAGAGGAGTGAATTTGTCTTGCAAAACACCCATTGTACGTACTAATCCTTTCCAACCAGATGGATAATGCACATGCAGGGATCTGAAGCTCCAGAAACCCTGCTCATGTCTGTCTTAAAGTATCTTGACATGTCAGCAGGATCTTATGTATTTTCCAGAACAAATGTGGCACAACAAGGAATCCCGCCCCCATCCGCCAACATGACACTGCTTCATAAGGAGACAGTTACAGCATGTGCACCTATGCCTAATTCAAAGCATCTTTTCATCCTTGTATTTCAGAATAAGAATAGATGTTAGCACCCCCTATATTATATAACTGCCGGATTACTACCCAGGGATCCATTTATTGTCCTAATAAGCTTGGAAGTGCTACATTACAGTTTATGATGAGAAACATAAAATCACAAGCCAACATAATTATTTTTCGTGCATCCATAAGGGATAGGACTAAATTAACCACTTATAAGAATGTGACATTTGAAACAAAACAGACTGAATATCTCATTTAAAGAAATCCTGCCGTCTTAGTAGTATCCAGACATCTTCACCAAAAGCAAGGCTGATTATTAGATTAATAATTCAGAAAAATGATTAAATTAATAATTTAGATAATTGTACCAACACCTCACCCCACCCCAAGAACCAATTTGATTTAGGGGTTAAGGCACCAAGCTAGGAACTAGGAGACTGTAAATTCTAGTTCTGCCTTGGGCACGAAGCCAACTGGGTGATCCTGGCCCAGTCACTTTCTTCAGAGAGCAGGCAATGGCAGACCACTTCTGAAACCTCGCCAAGAAAACCACAGGAACTTGCCCAGGCAGTCTTTAAGAATCAGATACGATTGAATGGAAAAAAATAGAACATTTCTTTTTTTCTATCTTTAATATTTTCATTAAGGATGATATGTGAGGGCCTAATTCTGTTTAAGATAAATTACCTTTAATGATAAAAAGAAAAGCTTCAAATGGCCCAAACACAGCAAATTTACACTATCACAAAAATGATCTTGATAAAAATCTTAAACTTACATGAGCAGTAGATATTAAATAAAACTTTTCTTTATACTGTTATTATAATTTAAAAAAAAAGCTTGGACTTATGAGAGGAGGAAAAGGAATTTTTAAGAGTTATCACTTCAAAAATTAAAGCAGTACTATCAAGAAAAAGAGCATTAACCTTCTGGTTAATATTACGGTACTTCCCCCTTATTTTTCTCTGTATAGAGAGGGAAGTGAATGTATGTAAAGTATTAGGACTTGCTGCAAATAGTAATGAAAAACTATCTTCTGTGAGATTGTGGGGATGAAAAAGTCCCCCCTCCCAACTGTCTCATCTTCCTATCAGTGATTCACTTCAACATTGCAGGAAGCCAGCAACTATTGAGCAACCGTCTGGCAGAACTAAAAGTAGTGGGTGCAGGGTGGTTTTGTTCTTGGAGTAATTTGTCTGTAGAGATTTTTGTCTTCCTTTGTACATGCTGAAATAACCACCTGCTTGCAAGCATGCTGGCAACTACTGCAGTCTTCCAGCATGTAAAGGTTGTCGCTTTTCCTTTATATTCTAAAACTTATAGGCTCCAGAACAGTGGCATCAATCAATTGTACTCTGGTCATGGATCTTTTGAGTAAATATTTACCAGTTCAAGACATCATTAGAGGCAGGAGATAATTGTATATCTTTTATCAATTATAAAATTAATATAGTTAGGGTAGAATACTAAAACGTCTAGAAGCTAGGAATGACTTTACCACCACTAGCCATTATAGCAGTACTATAATGCATTATATTTGAAGCTGCCTTTAGTTGTTTAAACAATACCCACAAACTAGCCTATTGCATATTTTAGTTAGCAAGTTACATGAACCAAATCCCTGATTCTAATTTTGTGCACACCCATAAAACTGGGTTATTTGCATAAACCATGGTTTATTTAACCTGCAAGCATGTCATGAATATATCTGGATTTCCCTTCTCTTCTATCATTCCAGATTTTTTCCCAATGTAGACAGCCTTTTCTCACTTTTTTAGCTATTGTCATTCATGTTTAAATGCTGTCTTTAGCTATACTAGAGAGTTCATAGAAATATTCACTAGACGGATTTCAGGAGAGTGTTCTATACTCATTTCTAGTAATATTATTTACCTGCACAATGCTTAAAAGCAGGAGTGTTTTCACAGTGCAACTTTGGCACTTTTATAATACCTTTACTTTGAAGTCAAATATCCAAAATATTATTCCCAGCTAGACTTTAAAAGATAGGAGATAAATTGAGCTACCCCATGCCATTGTTCATCTTGCAGCTTTTATTTTTCTTGCAACTGCTCATTGCTCCTTCAGATTTAGTACTTTATATTGCATCTCAACTTTCCTCTGATATCTAAGGGAATGCATCCAAACTCAGTAACATAATATAGTTTAAAATGATTTGGGTTCATGGTCACACAGTGGAGTTTAGGACTTAAGAGAGTAAACTTAAATCATGCCAATTGTATCCTAACATGCTTATCACCCCATTTCTTTTTTCATCCATCCTATAAAACATACCAGTTGGAGGCAAATTTTTGAGTATTTACATTTTATGGAAATTTATAACAGGAAAATATACACAAACATTTTATGTCCTCTACTAGGAGAAGGGGCTTGAGAGGTATTTTTTTTAAAATCCCATTTATATCCCGCCCTTCTCCGAAGATTCGGGGAGGCTTACAAGGTGCTCAGCAACAGCCCTCATTCCATGCATATGCCTGCTCATTAGGGCTCTCACCCCCCCCCCCACCATAAGCGACATTTTACAAAGTCAGCTTAT